>MCFE01000345.1:0-90259 GCA_002104905.1 Basidiobolus meristosporus CBS 931.73 | reverse complement strand
CCAACAACCCTTTTTTTTTGCGATCAGAATCAAGCCGTCGCAAATCAGTGATCATCAAATTTTTGATATAAGCAATATCAAGGTCGTCTCACATTTGAGACAGAACCCCTATAAATAAACACCCTGCATATATATACGTCATCTGTAATACCAGTGCAGCTATTGGATCTGTTTTGCACCTACACAATTGCTTGCATGCTGGCTATGACACCTTGTCCAATCACTAGGATCAGGATTTACTTGCTCAATGGAGCAAAATGGGATATTTGATGGCAAATCAGGTAGCTTTTTTAGTAGTCAATGAGCCAATTGGGGGCTGCCAGCTTCAGGATACTTTTGGACCAATTAACCACTGAGATACCGTCCAATTGGAGTGAGGTAACCAAAATGGTAAGTATTAGTGTAGTTTATAGTGTAATACACAGTTATTTCCATTTGCATTAAAGAAACATATCCAAATACCGGATTTACCTGCCATAATAGTGGTATCCAATTGCGCACGTGATGCAAACATTACAAGTTGGTGCGATCATCCGTTCCAACCTCATCGTGTCAGATTGTGCCATAGTGTGTGAGATTGTCCCGCATAGTGCGAAATCGTCCAAGAACAATCCTTCCTTCTGGTAGCTATAATATCGCGCCCGATAGTCTTTACAACCGTGGATCGCGCTGCACGCCCTGGCACGGTACAATGGAACAAGTCTACTATCTTAGCATACCAAAGCTGGCCCAAAATCTGTTTGCTGTGCTTGAATCCAGGATGATTCTCATGGAACAGGTCAAGCACACTCTGCTTGGGCTTGTATTCCCAATAGCCCTACAGTATGCTGGTCTTAAGGTGATGCTGTGCTTGACTTCTAACGGCCTCTTGAGTATTAGTGCACTCTGCATCATAGCACTCAGCAGCTTCACAAATCTTGAATGTCTTTTGATTTTCAGGCTTGGATATAAACACCACAGTCTCTCCCTTCCATACTGTGTTAGATTTTTCTGTGGGCATTATCTTGGGTATTGTTGTTGTGCTTCAGAGACTGTATGGTGTTCCTCTGTTGTTAATCTAGGAAACTGCTCAATTCTTGCCTGTGAGATTGAGCTACTTAGGTTCCTTCTTTGTGGCAAAATGCTGCATTCTCTACCTGGAATATTGATTGCTCTACACATATTATTCACTTATCCTGTTTCTGGACTATTTCCTGATTTTTCTAGAACATTGCATCTATCCTATCAGCCATGTCACCTAGTTGCCTCATTGAGGCTCAGGTATGAGGTGAAACTTACTTGCTAATACTGGTGGTGGCAATGTTATGATGGCCACTTGCAGGTCTTCAACCAAAGATACTGCATTTGGCACATTATCATCTCCCTGAGCATTATAATTGGCATATGGCTTTGCAGAGAATCTCATTTGCCTTCTTGACTGAGAGCCTGAAGAGTCCACATTATTCCCTTAGAGAAAAAATTAAGAAAAGGCCAGCAAAATACAATCATAATATCAGCTGAGTTCCAAGTTTCTCAAAATTGACAACTCTCAATATCTCTGTTGTTGGCTCATGAGCAGGCAAGCAAACAAACTCTCCAGTGGGTGATTGGGCCAGCTAGCATCCATACCAGATTTGGTAATTGACTACTCATTACTTCCATCAAAAATTGCATTTGAAATTCTGAACCAAAAACACCAGCTGAATACCATCAAAATATCATTACAATACCAGTAGAATACCAGCTGAAAATCAGCTGGATTCCAAGTTTGAGATTTTTCATAGGGTATTACCTTCAGTGGACATACTGTCAACAAGGCCTTTTTTGAATGTAGCCCTGCTTGTTGCACTGAATGTCAAAGCAAGCTGTTCAACCATTCTTCTGCTGCTGTCAACAGTGGGGTTTGGTTGGGAATCAGATAGGTTTGCTTTATTTTTTGAAGGCATATATGTGGATGTGAGTCAACCAATGGGGAAATAGTATTATATGTGTGTGTGTAGGTGGTGCCACAACTTTATATATAATGCTTACTATGGCAGGTCATCATTGAGACTTACACTCATGTAGGTGCATTGACAGCTGATCAGGATTGGATCCTCCTATGGGACTAGATTATTTTTCATGGGGCTTGCTGCAAAGAGGGAACTCAAGTTGCTCAATGTCACAGCCAAGAATTGAGGCATTTTCTAATTCAACAGCAGAGGAACACTGTACAGTCTTTGAAGCACAACAGCAATGCCTAAAGATAAAGCCCACAGAAAAACCTACCACAGCATGGGAGGGAGAAAATGTAATGTTTATACCAAAGCCTAAATATCAAATGATATTGGAGATCTGTAAAGCTGTTGAGTGCAATGATGCAGAGTGAGCTGATATTCAAGAGGCTATTCCAGATCTGGCACACCAACACCTTAAGGCCTGCATACCATGGGACCATCAGGAACTTAAGGCCAAGCAGAATGTGCATGACTTGTTCCATGAGCATTAACCTGGACTCAAACAAGCAAGCAGATTTTGGCCCAGCACTGGTATGCTAAGAAAGTATCTCCAGAGTAGCAGAAACTGCCAATGACAGAAGAATAAGGGTGCAATGGCTAAAAATCAGCAGCTTCCTCAAGAGCCTTTTGTAAGCAGGGCTAAGAGATCCAAACAAGCATCAAAGAGACATCAGGTAGCTAGATGAGTCTCAATATGGGAAAGCAGGCAGACACAGTTGCACAAGCACAGCATTTATTAAGAAAAAGGTATAGATCCACAAAAGAAGAATTCAGCTAAAGTAGCTGTGATGGACCTGGCAGTGATAAAAACCAGTAACTACCTCAGGAACCTGTCTCAGCATGGGATGGGATATCAAAACAAGCCAGAAAGAAGCATTAGATTACCTGCAAAGTGCCAGCAAGGGACAAGCAGGCCAAAACAGATTCATCCACGCAGTAGTTATTAAGGAGAAAGTGAGGTTTAATACTAGAGGAACTCAGACCAAGTAGCAGTGAAAAACATGCCAGTGAGAAAGGAAAAGGTAAAGTGAAAAAGTCTACTCATGCCAGAGTCAGGGAGGTGTGAGAAAAAAGCTGCAGTTCTTGCCAATCAATGATGTAAGCCTGGAACAGACCCCTATGAGAAGTTATTGTGATTATCCCGTCAAAAGGCCGTCACAAAGTTAATGTCCCGTCACTGAGAGGTACTCATCTTGTTAGGACTCTGTCCAGAGACCATTGAAAATAATTGCACCCCAGATTTCACAAAAAACTTTGTCAAAATTTTTCATCACAACAATGTATAAGTGGCTTTTGATTGGTTCCCTGCCAATTTGCTCACTTTCTGATCCTGGACACTCTATTGCCTCTTTTTCACACTCCTTACTTCCTGACTCAACTGTTTCTCTTACTTTTCATGCGTATGAATTGATTTATTTCCATTGAAACTTCAGTTGTACCTCAACTGCCAATTGTATTGACCTATACAAGTCTCTATACCCTACACTAACATTAAGCCCAACCCCACACTCAACAAGTAACTCCATTAAAATCCACTACTCAATAAGAATTTCTGCTGTAACGCTCTGGTTCCACAACTTTGGCAGGAACCCAACAGCTTTATGCCACTGTTCATTCACTGGTTCCCACACGTCCTGGTCTTCAGCTGGCACTGCAAGGTCTAGCTCCTCATCTGCCAGTCTTTGCAATAAATCCTTGCAATATTCCAGTGTGTTTTCTTGAGCACTGTTCTTGAAGAAGTGCTGCAACCTCTTGGTGTGCCTATTAATTTTCCAAAACTCCACTGAAGGCATTGTGATAGTCTTTCAAGCTCTTGACGTTGTAGCCTTGTCTGTCAGTGGGATCTCCACTCTGTCAACCATGGAGGCTGTGGAGGCTATGGTAGACAAATTGCCTTTTTCAGCAAACTCATCTACCTTGCTGGAGTGTAGCTCAACTGGCTGCGCTTCCAACTCTTGTGAAAACAGCTGTTTTCTTGTTGGTAATTCTTCTTGGCTATGATGGGATTCAGTCTGTTCCTGGCTTGCAGCGCTAATTGGCAAGAACTGCAGTTTTTTTTGCATGCCTCCCTGTCTCAGGCTTGGGTAGGCATTTTTCCCTTTACCTTTTCCTTTATCACTGCCAGGTCTTTCACTGCTACTTTGTCTGAGTGCTTCTTGTAAAGAACTACATTTTCTCCTGGATAAATTCTGCTTTGACGCATCTGTTTTGGCCTGCTTGTCCCTTGCTGGCACTCTTCTGGCAACCTGATGTTTCTTTTCAGCTTGTTTTGAGCTCTCAACTGCAGTTGTGATGGGCTCCTGTAATAGTGGCTGGTTTTTATCACTGCCAGGTCCTTCACTGCTGCTTTGACTGGGTGCTTCTTAAGTGGTACTATGCTTTTTCCTTGATAAATGTTGTGCAGGTGCATCCATGTCTGCCTGCTTGTCCTTAATTGGCACTCTTCCAGCTGCCTGACATTTCTTTGACGCTTGTCTGGAGCTTTGGCCCTGCTTGTAACAGGCTCTTGAGGAAGCCCCTGGTTTTTGGCCATGGCACCCTTGTTCTTCTGCCTTTGATAGTTTCTGCTATTCTTAAGATACTTTCTTAGCATACCAATGCTGGCCCAAAATCCATTTGCCCATTTGAATCCAGGATAATGCTCATGGAACAAGTCAAGTGGATTCTGCTTGGCCTTGAGTTCCTGATGGTCCCATGGTATGCCAGCCTTAAGGTGATGGTGTGCTAGACTTCTGACAGCCTCTTGTATATTAGCCCACTCTTCATTATTGCACTCAATGGCTTCACAGATCTTCAATGTCTTTTGATTTTTAGGCCTTCGTATAAACACCACAATGTCTCCCTCCCATGCTGTGATAGGTTTTTTGGTGGGCTTTATCTTTGGCACTGTTGTTGTGCCTCAAAGACTGTACGGTGTTCCTCTGCTGTTACATTGGGAAATGCCTCAATTCTTGGCTGTGACATTGAGCTACTTGAGTTTTTTCTTTGCAGCAAAGATACTGCTTTCTCTACCTGGGATATTGATTGCTCTACACGTATTATCTGCTCATCCTGCTTCTGGACTACTTCCTGATTTCTCTGGGCCATTGCATCTATCCTATCAGCCACTGCACCTAATTGCTTCATTAATACTTTGGTATGGGCTGACAACATACTTGCTAATATGGGTGGTGGTGATGTTATCATGGCCACTTGCTGATCTTCAACAGAGGGTACTGCATTTGCTACATTCTCATCTGCCTGAGCATAACAGTCAGCTGTGGCTCCACAGAGGTTCTCAATTGCCTACTTGACTGAGAGCCTGAGGAGTCCGCATTATTACCTTCAATGGGCTCACTATCCACAGGGCCTTTTTTGGATGTAGCCCTGCTTGTTGCACTGAATGTCAAAGCAAGCTGTTGTCCAACCATTCTTTTGTTGCCATCAGCGGTAGGGTTTGGTGAGAACCAGACAACTTTGCTTTATTTTTGGGCGGCATATATATGGAAGTGAGTCAAACCAAAGGGGAAATAGTGTTACATATACATGTGTATGTGGTGCCACAACTTTATTTATAATGCTTACTATGGCGGGTCATCATTGAATCTTACATTCATGTAGATGCAATATCTCAAATACAAGATTGTCTCAAGTTCACATGAGTATTGACCAAAAAGTGATATAACAGCGTTATGTTGTTGAAGGTCAAACTGTTTGCCCCATGGACAAGACTACTTTGACTCAACACCATAAGAGAAGAGAAAAAAGATCATGTGGCTATTGTGGCAAGCCTCTCAGCCATGAAGCATGCAGACAGCATAGGAAGTATTACAAGGATCACGGCCAGTGTTTTGCCACCCAAGTCATATTTGACCATTCATTGGTCACTACTGTACCAACATTATCTAGCTGGCCAGTTGATACTTCTATATTGGCACCTGGCCATATCTGTCACCTTGCGCAAACTGAGTCAGGTGAGTTTGTGACACCTTTAGGCTCACCTCAGCCTTCTGAATATGGCATGCAGAGTGATAGCTCTGACAAAGAAGGTTCACTGATGGATTTTGAGCCTATCTCCCCTAACAACAGTACCACATATGAGCCTGGTCAAATCCTTATATGCAATGAGACAACACCCGTTGAGACAAATGCCAAGGATACTTTATGGAGCCAAGTGAGCCCAGTAATCTATCTACTGGTGAATGATGTGATGTTGTGGCTAGAAAAGTGGCGTGTTTCCACTAATATCAGTAATGGGGGCTTTGAGGATTTATTACTACTTCTTGCCAAAATCATACCGGGATGCAACTTACCATGTACATGGTACAAGTGGATAACCATCATGCGGCTGGCAACATATGATCCAGAGACTGTCCTGATTCCAGCATTTGTTAATAGTTGCATGGCATTCACATCCAAAAATGCTACCATTGCAACGTGTCCAAATTGTCAGGAATCCACCACCATTGAGGGAAAACATTGTTCATACTCCAGATATATTCCGTTCACACCCTGTCTGAGGAAGCTGATGCAGTCCAATAGATATTGCAAAGCTATACAGTACCGCACTCAGTATCAATCAAGCGCAAACATATCCAATGTATTCAATGGCAAACATTACAAACAGCTAAGAAGCAAGGGCTACTTTGAAGGTATGTATGACCATGCCTTTGCCTAAGCACTTGATGGATTCTGTGGTAATGGAAAGTATTCCATTACTACAATATCTCTAAACCAATATTGCACTCATTTCTTTATTTTGCTATTTGCTATTGTAACACACAAGTGAAAGATCAACAATTTCCAACTTTGAAGAACAAATGCTCCAGACCCTGACAAGCAATCCACCCAAGAATATTATGTCATACAGAACACATTGTAGCCACCACATGTTTCAAATTACAGCTCATTTGAAGCAGTACTTAAGGAGTTATGACCAAAAGAGTCCAATTAGTATATATACTATGCCTTATTGCTAGGATTACTAGGGTGACTTTGATTGCTTGTAACTTTTGAACCAGCCAGTCGAATCATGTGAAATTTTTACAGGTGCTGCACCTATGGCCGATCTGCAGTACTGCAAAATTTTAGCTCTGCATCACGTGTATTGATTGCGCAATCATTCAAAAACTTTGACCCTTCAAAATTTTCATATATATGACTTCCCCAGCTGAAAATAAAAGAGAGCCTCTCTTTCCAGAATCTCCACACTACAATTACAGGTTTAAGGGTTATAAGACTTCCCCTGCATCACTTGCACTTCTGAGTATTCTGACTTTGATCAGTACTACATCAGTAAAGAGACTGCAAAGCTCACAAGAATCCAATCCAAGTTCTACAAGAGACTACCACTTTTCTGTCGGAAAAGTCCCCTCTAAGAAACCCCTTTACTCTAAAGACACCCCTTTAGACACCCCTTTAGTCTAGAGACCCCTTTAAGAAACCCCTTTACTCTAAAGAAGCCCCTTTAGGCACCCCTTTAGTGTAGAGTCCACTTCAGAGACCACTACAAGAAGCCCCTTTACTCTAAAGACACCCCTTTAGACACCCCTTTAGGTCTAAAGACCCCTTCAGAGACTTCTACAACACACCCCTTTAGGTTAAAGGGGAGTTCAGAATTTCCATATTAGCAAATATTTTCTCAGAAAGGAAAGTGACTTTCAAATAAGGAAAAGTTGCTATAAAAGTAAATAAGCCGATTAGTCAACAGAAGGTCAGAACACTGCTGTAGAAGTGATAAACACTGCCTACAACATATTTTGAGCCTAAGATTGAGAAAATTAGTGAAAGCTATATCTTCTATTGGTATATCAAACTCCCAATAAACTATTTCAGTATTAGCATACTGGAAGTTGTTGTATATTGTTGATTAGCCTCTACATTGTAGAACAAGCCCAAAACTAATCATAATACAACACAACAATTCTTGTTAAACAAGTACTCTACCAGAAAATCCTGCCGGCCACTGATTCTCATCAATCTGAATCTGCCGCCCATCTTACGGTATCAGAGCAATAATCTGATGGTAGTCTCACTGGTATCTGGGCCTAAATCACAGTCCAACCTGGATAGCTACATGTATCCATTGCTGGATGAATTTTGTATGCTTTCCAGCGGGATAATGGTGAATGGCCATCATGTATAAGCGCATATTATTATCTGCATTGGAGATACCCCAGCCATCAGCAAGATAGCAGGTTTTTCTGGGTACAATGGACGGTATTACCGTCAAATGTGTGAGATCCAGGGGATTTACTCCATAACTCACACACACATTATTATTACCCAAACACCAGCACTAAGAACATCATCTTTCCACAGAGAGAATGTACAGAAGTAAGCATGCAATTGCAGCAAAGTTGGCAAGCTATAAGCCATTGGCCGGAATATAGAATCAATTGGAAACCGGAGATACTTAAGATAGAAGGTATCTGTTGGAGCAAAAGCTTTCCACAGGGAGCAATGCATTTGCTTTTCAACAATATCCCTATACTGATGACCAAGTTGTACATGGGGAATTTCAAGCTATATGAGCCCTTCAAGATACCGGAGAAATTTGAAAAAATTGGCAAGATATTACAGAGTATCCGCTACCCTAAGTACTTCTCATGGGCTCCAATTAATATTCATACTCATATGCAACAATACAAATGCCAAGACTGGATGAACTGGATATGTATTTATTCAAGTGGTGTTCTGAAGCCATTCCTACCAAGAGTACATTGGAAGTATTGAGAGTCATATGTGGACATTGTAGAAATATTTATCCAGAAGTGGATCACCAATGCCAACTTGACGCATCTACAGCTGTTGTGTGAGGAGTTTGTGACGGATTTGAGCGGCTATACTACAGACATAAAGCTCAACATGTAGATCTTTGCCGCTACTGTATCCATTCTCTACTCCATCTTGCACGGTGTGTGGAGAATATTGGGCCTTGCTTCACCTTTTGGGAGTTTCCTATGGAGTGGATGTGTGGGGAGATAGGAAGACAAGTCAAGTTGCAGGTACTACCATATCCCAATCTCATCAAGAATATTACCTTCAAGTCCGTCATGGATGTGATGAGTTGGCACATGGAGGACAGCCCAGAAGAGTTGGAAAATACTGAGGACAAATGTGCACATGGAGACAACTATGCCTATGGCATTAAGAAGCTAAGCAGCCCCAATGCATGGGTAATCATTTAAGTAATGCAAAGTTGGGTTGGGTTCAACAAGCAACTAATTTTTATCAGGAAAACTCCACCAAGATATGCCGGACTTTGTGTGGTCACAAGCCAACTTCTACACCATTCAATACAGAATTCACACAAACAAAAGCCAGAGCGCACCTCTAAGGGGGACTAGAATCCAGCAGGGAGAAGGAATATACTGGCTAAATACCAAGAAGTTCTTTGCCAATATTCAGGCGGTATTCATGGAAGAAGTGGCAACAACCAAGCATATGTTTGCAAGATGTATATGCTACCAGCAGTACAAGGTATATGGCAACTTTGCAAGTATCACACTAAAAAGCCGTAAAGTTGAGGTGATAGAAGTATTTCAATTGCAGCAGGTGTGTGCGTTTGTAGAGGTTAGTAAGCAGGAGGCCATAGTTTTTTTTGATTTGAACTATATGTGGAATACCCAAGGTAGTAGTGGGTAAGCAAATAAAGAAAGGTGATTCTACAGTGGAATATATGAATTGCACAAGGGGAGGTAGAAAAAGGAAATACTATTTGGTAAATTGGTACGGTAGTATTATACATAACCAGTGGCAGGCCATCATACTGCCGTAAAAAAAGCCATCATAGTCTTGCTGTGAGGCCATCAAAATACCGTCAAGTTTCTTGCCATATAAGGCAATTGGAAGTCCTGGCCAACTGGATCCACTTAAAATAGTAATAGAGTGCTGAAAGACTGCAACAATAACATGCAAATATTGTCACAGCACCGATCAAAAATTGTCAAGTTTTATCCCTTTATTTGGCTGAAAAATTTGCAAAACACTGTCATGATCTTGTTATAAGATTGTCAGGAGGGTCACTAATTCCAAGCTGCTGTTATTATGACGGTCTCTGAACGGGATCTTGACGGATGATCCGGATTGGATCCACCCGCAGGACCAAATTACTTTTCATAGGGAGATAGAACTGTCAGTAGATGGGATGAGTATATAGACTAAGCACTTCTTGCCTACAGAGCCTGAATGCACAACACCACTTAACAATTGCCATTCTACTAGTGTATGGATGTGAACCAAGGATTCTGCAAGATCTCACACAACAAAAGCTTACAGACTCCTTAGAATATGAAGTCAGTCAGCCAAGTAGACATTAGCAGCTAGAACAAAGATGTCATGAGGCATGGGCCTTAGCATCACTAAGTGTAGTGAAGATGAAGCAGATATTTGATGAGACCATATTACCCAATGCATTGACAGTTGGGAACTTTGAATTGTAAATAAACTACATTTGAAAGAAGTCTGAGCCACAATGGATGGGATTATTCAGGATCATCAGAAAATGTCCATATGCAGCTGAACAACTAGTAGACAAACAAGAGAATATCCGGGAAGATTAAGTTCATTGATTCAAACTCAAGCTTCCAAGAGTTGCTGACTATACATCCAATTGCCTTCTATAGCAAGAAACTTGATGGTGCACTGACAGCATCATTGCTCACCTCTGCTGGCATCAATGTGGACTTGCAAGTAATATTATTGGGGAGATTAAGATATGGTAGTATCTGCCACTGCACTCATCTTGCTATTGCCCCATGCATCTGCCCCACAGGAAACCCCTAAAACATTAAGCAAGGCCAATATTTTACACATGCCAAGCAAGATGCAGTAGAGAATGGATAAGTTAGTAGCAGAGATCTACAAGTTGAGCTTTCTGCTTGTAATATAGCCACTCAAATCTTATTACCAGCTCTTTGCATAAAAGCTGTAGATGTGTCAAGTTGGCTTTAGTGATCTGCTTCTGGCTGAATATTTTTCAATGTCAGGATATGACTCCCAATACTCAAAATATACTATTGGTAAATATGGCTTCAGAAGGCCTCTTGAATAAATAGATATCCAGTTGATCCAGTCCTTGCATTTGTATTGTTGCATATATGTATGAATTTTGATTGGAGTCCACAAGAAGTACTTTGGATTGCAACTACTCTGTAATATCCTGCCTATTCTGTTGAATTTTTCTGGTATCTTAAAGGGGTCATTCAGCTTGAAATGCCTCTTGTACATATTAGTCATTATTAAAGTGATATTATTGAAACACAAATGCATTGCTCCAGCAGAGCATTGCTCCAAGAGGTATTTGCTATCTTAAGTATCTCTGGCTTCTAATCAATTCCATATTCCCTCCAATGGCTTAAAGCTTGCTAACTTTGCTACAATTGCATGCTTACTTTTGTATGCTCTGTCTGTGGGAGGATGATGTCCTTAGTGCTGGTGTATGGATAATAGCACTGTGTGTGAGCTATGCAATAAGTCCCATGGATCTCACACATGCAACAGCAATACTTGCCAATGTGCATAGAAAAGCAAGCTATCTTGCTGATGGCTGGGGTATCTCCAGTACAGATATACTTATGCACTTTGAAATAAGATACACTCAGTAGTATACCACTGGAAAGCATACAAAATTTATCCAACAATGGGTACAGGTAGCTGTCCAGGTTGAACATTATTTTAGGCCCAGACACTGGTGACACTATCATCAGATTTCTGCTCTAATACTATAGGATACATGGAAGTTTAAGATTGATGAGAATCAGTGGTCAGCAGGATTTGCTGGTGGAGTACTTGTTTAATAAAACTTGTCAAGTGCCAAGGCAAAGGCATGGTTATATATACCTTCAAAGTAATCCTTGCTTTTTTATGTTTGTAATGTTTGCAATCAAATATATTGAAAATGTTTGAGCTTGATTGATACTGAGAGCAGTACTCTATAGGTTTACAATATTTGCCAGGCTGCAACAGCTTCTTTAGACAGGCTATTACTGGAATGTATTGGGGGTGTGAATAATGTCTCCATCCAAAGAAGGTGGATTCCTGATAAGCTGGACACCTTGCAAAGGTGAAATTTTGTGATGTGAATGCTATGCAAGTGTCTACACATGCTGGTATCAGGACACTCTCTGGCTCATATGTTGTCAGTCACATGATATTATCCATTTGTACCATGTACATGATAAGACACATTGTGCAAAGATTTTGGCAAGAAGTAGTAGTAAGTCCTTGCAGCCCCCATTACTACTATTTGTGGAGACATGCCACTCTCAAGCCTCAACATCACACATTTCTCCAGCAGATGAACTACTAGGATCAATTGGCTTCATAAATAATCCGGATAGTTTTTTCTGCAGGTGTTGTCTGATTACATTTTAAGATTTGGCCTGGCTTATGCAGTGCACTGTTGTTAGGGGAGATAGGCTCACAATCCATCATAGGGAGGATACTGAGGGACTTTGGGTAGGACTCTGGGGAGAACTCTTGGGCAAAGAGTGGGTACTACATTAAGTACTCACACAGGGTACTGTTGTTAGGGGAGATAGGCTTAAGATCCAACAGTGAGCCTTCTTCTTCAGAGCTATCACTATGCATGCCATATTCAAAAGGCTGAGGTGAGCCTAAGAACATCATACATGCACCTGACTCAGTTTGTGCCAGGTTACAAGTACAGCAAGGTGCTAATATAGAAGTATTCAGTGGCTGGCAAGATATTATTTGTACATTAGTGACTGATGAATGGTCAAATACAAATTATGTGGCAAAACACTTCTCTGTGATCCTTGTTATGCTACCTATACTGTCTGTGGGCTTCATGGCTAAGAGGCTTGTGCAAAAGCCACATGGTCTTTTTACCTTCTCTTACATTGTTGATTGAAACTAGTCTTCTTCATGAGGCAAACAGTTTGACACTCAACAAAATGACACTATTATATCACTTTCTTTAATGCTATCACTCTGTGTGCTATATTTAGAAGGCTACAGTGAGCCTAAAGGTGTCACAAACTCACTCAACTCAGTTTGTGCAAGGTGATAAGTAGGGGAAGGTGCTAATATCAAGGTGTCAAGTGGCCAGCAAGATACTGTTAGTACAGCAGCAACTAAAGAATGGTTGAATATAATTTGTGTGACAAATCATTGTCTGTGATCCTTCTGATGCTTCCTATGCAGTCTGTGTGCTTTATGGCTGTGAGGCCTGCTGCAATAGCCATATGGACTTTTTTCTCTTCACCTATAGCATTGAATCAAAGTGGTCTTGTCCATGGGGCAAGCAGTTTGACCCCCAACAGTGTGATGCTAATATATCATTCTTTGTCAATATTCATGTGAATATAATACAGTATCATAATTGAGATATTACACCTATACAAATATAAATTCAGTCATGATCCTCCATAGTAAACATTATAAATAAAGCAGTGGCACCACATACACACATATATGTAACACCATTTCCCCAGTGATTTTGTTATGATCTACCGCTTGAATATTTAAGTTAGATCAGTTTTTAGTCAAATCCATTAGTTATATGTTTAGCCTATGAGTATATCAGTGTTATATCATATCAGTAGCATTAGTCAGCAGATCCTTATCAGACAGGAACAGATACATTAAGTAGAATCTTATTAGGTGATGATGATGTAATCAAATGAGTCATCAGCCACAACCTACATTAGGTAATACAATTAGTCAGCAATTGATCTGGCAAAAATGTATATAAGGAGCTGCTGGAACCTCAATAAAAATCAGTTCAAGTTTTAGAGAATACAGTATTAGCCAAACTCCCTATTCCTCTACAACTCTTAACCAAGACTTGTTACATTGGTAGTAGCAATGACTAAAACCTCCCTCCTAAAGAAAGAAGTAGCCTCCCTCAAGATGTCCAAAAATCAAGAATGGAAGAATGCTATGCAGCAAATCCTGACCCAACAGCAACAGCTACTTTGAATCCTTAGCCAGCAGCAACAAGGAGTGACTACCATGGCTCAAAGCCAGCAAAACCCTGTCAAGAGCAACTTTGGTGTGAAGGTCAACCAGTACCATGGTAGAGTCAATGAAAACCTGGGAACTTGGCTCTTCCAGATTGAGGAAGCCTTCAAGGCTAAGGGAATTGCTCCAGAAAGCAAGTTTCATTATGCAGCCTCTTACCTGGCAGATGCAGCTTTATAGTGGTACTACAACAGGATCAGGCCAGCTACCATGATGGGATGCTGTATAATCTCTACCTGGGATGTGGTTGTGTTGGAAATTCAGGGTGCTCTTGAACCTCCACACTAGCAGACACTACCAAGAAGAAAGTTGGAGACATACAAGAGAAAGGAATGGTTCAAAGTACATTTATGAATATAGATGTCAACTTGGACAAATTGAAAGAATGGACCCCCTGGATCAAGTGGAATACTTTATTAATGGGTTGAAAGGTAGTACTTGCAAGGAAGTGAATTATCAAGGACCCCTGACTATTGAAGAAGCCATTAAGATTGCCACTCACTATGTCTCAGCTATGTTTGGAGTTGGGAAGCTCACAATGACTAATCAGAGAGGCTACAATGATTATGAAAGAAGACAATCAGAAGCAGTGCCAATGGAAATAGACACTATGCAGAAGAATCCTACCTCAGAAGAATGTAAGAAGAAGGACTTTGCTTCAATTGCCACCATCAGGGACATGTTGCAAAGTACTGCCCTCAGAGATGAAATGGACACCAACCATCAAGAAGCTTCAACCATATTGAAGCCCTTGAGCATGGTAGCATGGAGAATCAGCTTGAAGAAGACCCAGAACTCACCTTCCATATGACAGGAGAATACCTATCCCAGATGACCTCAAGCTCAGCAAAGCTATTATATTTGAATGGAGTAATCAATGGAGCACCTGCCAAGATCATGATTTACTCAGGAGCATCACATGAGTACATGTCAGAGGAATTTGCTTTGAAAGCTGGAATCAACTTGGAACCCACCAAATCAGCTTCAGTCTTAACAGCTGATGGGAACTCTCATATAATTAACCATATTACTCAGCCAGTAAGGATGAAGATCAATGACTATGAAGAAGACCTACAGGCCTATCTATTTGGGAACTGCAAGTTTGACCTTGTACTTGGAAAAACCTGGCTATTTTGTTGTAATCCATCATTCAACTTGAGAACCCATGCTACTCAGATCCAGAAGGACAACAAGACCTATGAGCTATTACCTGCCAGACTGGATTTAACTAGGTCAATTCCAGTGTGTGTGAAACAAGTGAACTTAGCAAGACACAGCTCTGTAGAGCACTTAGAAAAGGCACCCAGATGTTCCTCATGGCAGTATTACAGGAGGATTCCTCTACTCCACTACTCCACAAGGTCCAGACTCTTTTGAAGGAATATTCAGATGTATTTCTAGATGAACTTGTAAGCCTGCCACCAGTCAGAGATGTAGACCATGCCATTGACACAGAATATAGCCCTCCAGTGAGTAAGACACCTTACAGAATGAGTCCATTGGAATTGGAAGAGATGAAGAGACAAATAGATGAGTTATTGGAGCAAGGGTATATCAGACCCAGCAAGTCACCTTAGGGAGCACCAGTACTTTTTGTGAAGAAGAAGGATGGAACACTTAGGGTGTGCATTGACTTCAGAGCCCTAAACTCAGTTACTGTGAAGAATAAGTACCCCATTCCTTGTATTGATGAGCTTTTGGACCAACTCAACTGAGCCACTGTATTCAGAAAGATTGACCTCATGTCAGGATACAACCAGATTAGGGTGAAGCCAGAAGACATCCCTAAAACAGTATTCAGGACCAGATATGGACATTACAAGTACTTAGTCATGAGTTTTGACCTCACCAATGCCCCTGCAACATTCATGACCCTGATGCAGACTGTCTTTCAGGAGTACTTAGACAAGTTTGTGATAATCTACCTAGATGGCATATTGATATACAGCAAGTCAGAAGAGGATCTCATGGTGCACATTGAAAAGGTCTTGAAGATGTTGTAATTTAAGAAGTGATTTGGTTATTTGAAACTTAACAAGATATAGTGATAATAGTTGAAATGCTGTTTATTCATATAGAGTATCAGTATTTAAACCTTTATAAAAGTAATACAGCTGTAACACTAAGTAAGGAGGGTTTCTTAACAATCAGGAGCATTCTTTAACAATTTCAGGGTTGATGCATAGTATTTGGTAAAAGGTGCTTATTTGATCTTCAATATAAGGAATAATCATGGGATCATAGATGTGAAGAAACTGGCCAAGTTGGTGCTGAAAAGAAGTCCTACAGTGACCAAGACTAGTCTAGAATTGTTAAGTAAATTTTAGCTGCTGAATAGTCTAATATTTCAACAGAAGAAGCTAAGTGAGAACAAACTATATTGCAAGCTAGCCAAGTGTGAATTCTTCAAGGAACTCATTGAATATCTGGGACATATAGTGACTAGCACAGGAGTGACTTAAGACCCTAATAAGGTTGAAGTTATCAAGAATCTGAAGCAGCCCTTAAACATATCAGAACTCAGATCATTTCTAGGAATGGTTTCCTATCATTGGGGATTTGTCAAGCCCTTTGCAAGTATTGCAGCCCCTTTAACTGATATCCTCAAGAAAGATAATACCTACAAGTGGGACTTAGCTTGTGAGACTGTGTTCCAGACACTCAAGAATGAACTTGCAAAGCTGCTAAGCTTAAGAATACCTGACCTCAGAAAAGAGTTTACTCTGCGAACAGACACTGCAGAATATGCAATTGGTGAAGTGTTGAACCAAGAACACAAGGGAAAGGACTACCCAGTTGCCTTTAAATCCAAGAAACTGAGCTCAGCTGAACAAAACTATCCAGTGCATGAGAAGGAGATACCTGCTATAATACACTGCTTGAAGACATGGAGATGCTATATTGAAGGAGTCAAATGCAACATGAAGACTGATGACGCCTTTCTCATGTATATATTTACTCACAAGGTACTCTCTACAAGAATGGCAAGATGGAGTGAATAAATTTAGCAATTTAATTTAGAGATTATCTACTGCCATGGGAAAAACAACACAGTTGCTGATGCCTTATCAAGAATACCACAAGTTGCACAACTTAACTTGGTGCACAAACCAGATTGACGTAGCCTATTACCAGAGTACTTGGAGGACTATGCCATCCCTAATGAGGCAGATGAAGAGATCCATAAGATAATCCAGGATTCTGGCCACATACATTAGTCCTAAAAGCTTCTTCAGTCTGAAAATGATATGTTTGCAGATTCTTATTGACTCTACCAAAATACTGGTTGACCTTCACACTAAGGTTGACCTTGATAGGGCTTTGCTGGTTCTGATCCATGGTATTCATTCCTTGCAGTGGCTGGCTGAGGATCTGGAGTAACTGTTGCAGTTAGATCAGGATTTGCTGCAGAGCATTCTTCCATTCTTTATTTTCTGACTTCTTGAGAGAGTCTTCTTCTTTCTTCAGGAGGTAGGTTTCTGATTATTGCTGCCACCAATGTTACAAGTGATGATGTAGGAGTTGTAGGGGAATAGGGGGCTTAGATAGTATTGTATTTGCTAAAACTTGAACCTATTTTTATTGAGGTTCCAGCAGCTCCTTATATACATTTTGCCAGATCAATTGCTTACTAGCTGTATTTTCTAATATAGGTTGTGGCCAATAACTCATCTGATTGAATCATCATTGTGTTATGATCCGCCGCTTTAATGTTTAAGTTACATCAATTTTGAGTCAAATCAATTAGTATATGTTTAGGTTATCAGTATATCAGTATTACCTATCAAATCAGTAGCATTAGTCAGCAAATGAATCAGCAGATCCTTATTGGCCAGAAATAGATATATTAAGTAGGATCTTATTGGCTGATGATGATGCAACTGAATGAGTCATCAGCCACAACCTACATTAGCAAATACAATTAGTCAGCAATTGATCTGGCAAAATGTATATAAGGAGCTGCTGCAACCTCAATAAAGATCAGTCTAAGCTTTAGTGAATACAATACTAACTAAGCTCCCTACTCCTCTACAACTCTTATATCAAGACTTGTAACAATCACCCAATAAGATTCCACTTAATATATCTGTTTCTGTCTGATAAGGAGCAGCTGATTCATTTGCTGTCTAATGCTACTGATCCAATAGATTACACTAATATACCAATATGTTAATATATAACTAATTGATATGCTAAAAACAGATCTAACTTAAATATTCAAGTGGTAAATTGTAACATATGTACCAACTCATCATATTCATGATGGACTTACAATAAATATTCTTGATGAGATTGGGATATAGTAGTACCTGCAGTTTGAGTTGCCTTCCATCTTTTCACACATCTGCTCCAAAGCAAACTCCCAAAAGTTGAAGCAAGGCCCAATATTCTCCACACACCAAGCATGAAGGAGTAGAGCATGGATACAGAAGTGGCAGAGATATACTCATTCAGCTTTATGTTTGTAGTATTGGCCCACCCAAATCCCATTACAAGCTCCTTGCACAACAGCTCTAGAAGTGTCAAGTTGGCATTGGTGGTCCACTTCTGGATATATATTCCTACAATGTCCACATATGATTCCCAATACTTCCAAGGTGCTCTTGGTAGGAATGGCATCAGAACACCTGTCAAATATATATATCCTGTTCATCCAGTCTTTGCATTTGTATTGTCACAGATGCATATGAATATTGTTTGGAGCTTTCACAAAGTACTCAGGGTAGCGGATACTTTGCAATATCTTGCCAATTCTTTCAGATTTCTCTGGTATCTTGAAGGACTCATTTAGCTTGAAATGCCCCATGTACAACTTGGTCATCAGTATAGGGATATTGTTGCAAAGCAAATGCATAGCTCCCAGTGGATAGCCTTTGCTCCAACAGTTACCCTCTATCCTAAGTATCTCCAGTTTCCAATTGATTCCATATCCTGGCTAATGACTTATAGCTTGTCAGCTTTGTTGCAATTGCATACTGACTTTTGTATGTTCTCACTGAGGGAAGATGATATTCTTAGTGTTGGTGTTTGGATAATAATAATGTGTGTGAGTTATGAAGTAAATTCCCTGGACCTCATACATTTGACAGCAATACTGTCCATTGTGACCAGAAAAGTTAGCTATCTTGCTGATGGCTGGGGTATCTCCAATGCAGGTAATAATGTGTACCCTGAAATGATAGCCATTCTCTGCTATCCCACTGGAAAGTATGCAAAACTCATCCATCAAAGGATACAGGTAGCTATCCAGGTTAAACAGTGATTTAAGCCCAGATACCAGTGAGATTACCATCAGATCTTGCTCTGATTCCATGAGATAGGCAGCTGATTCAGGTGGATGAGTATGAGTGGCCAACAGAATTTGCTGGTAGAGTTCTTGTTTAATGAGAATCCATCAAACACTAAGGTAATAGCAAGGTAATACGTATCTTCAAAGTGGCCCTTGCTTCTTAGCTGTTTGTAATGTTTGCCATCAAATATATTGGATATGTTAGTGCTTGCTTGATACTGAGTGTGGTACATTATAGCTTTGCAATATTTTTTGGACTCCATGAGCTTCTTTAGCCAGGGTAATACTGGAATATATCTGGAGTGTGAACAATGTTTTCCCTCAATGGTGGTGGATTTCTGACAATTTGGACATGTTGCAATGGTGGCATTATTGGATGTGAATGTCATGCAACTGTTGACACATGCTTAAATCAGGACAGTCTCTGAGTCATATGTTGCCAGCTGCATGATGGTTGTCTACTTGTACCACGTACATGTTAAGTTGCAACCCTGAATGATTTTGGTAAGAAGTAGTAATAAATCCCCAAATCCCCATTACTAATATTGGTGAAAATGTAGCACATCTCTGGCCAAAACATTACATTGCTCACCAGTATATAGATTACTGGGCTCACTGGGCTCTATAAAGCATACTTGGCATTTATTTCAGTGGGTGTTGACTCATTGCACATTAGGATATGACTGGGCTCATGTGTGGTACTGTTGTTAGGGAAGATGGGCTCACAGTCCATCATTGAGCCTTCTTCCTCAGAGCTGTTGCTATGATCAACCAATTGAATGTTCAAGTTAGATCAGTTTTTTGCCAATCAATATAGTTATATATTTAACATATTGTTACATCAGTGTAATCTATCAAATCAGTAGCATTAGTCAGCAAATGAATCAGCAGCTCCTCATCAGACAGAAGCAGATATATTAAGTAGGATCTTATTGGATGATGATGATGCAATCAAATGAGTCATTGGCCACATCCTATATTTAAAAATACAGTTAGTCAGCAATTGATCTGGCACAATGTATATAAGGAGCTGCTGGAACCTCATCAAAAATAGGTTCAAGTTTTAGTGAATACAATACTAGCTAAACTCCCTTTTCCTCTACAACTCTTGTACCAAGACTTGTAACACTAATACCCTGCTTGCCATATTCATAAGGCTGTGATGAGCCTAAAGGCATCACATACTCACCTGACTCAGTTTGAGCAAGGTGACAAAGACAGCCAGGTACCAAACAGAAATATCAGCTGGCTGTGATCCTTGTAATACTTCCTATACTGTCAGGATGCTTCATGGTTAAGAGGCTTGCTACACTAGCAATATGGTCTTTTTTCTCTTCTCTTACTGTATTGAATCAAAGTTATCTTGTCTATGGGGCAGACTGTTTGACCTTCAACAATGCAACACTATTATTTAAATCTTTGGTCAATACTAGTGTGAATTTAGGACAGTGTTGCGTTTGAGACATTGTACCTACAGGAATGTGAGATTCAATAATGATCTGTCAAAGTAAGCATTATATATAACATTATGGCACCACATACCCATGTATATATAAAACATTTCCCTTTTGCTTTGACTCACTTTCATATATGTGCCACCAAAAAATAGAGCAAAGTTTTTTGGTTCCCAACCAAGCTCCACTACTGATTGCAGCATAAGAATGGCTGCACAACAGCTTGCTTTGTCATTTAGTGCAACAAGCAGAGCTTCATTCAAAAAAGGCCATGCTGACAGTGTGCCCACTGAAGGTAATAATGGGGAAACCTCAGGCTCTCAGTTCCATAGGCAATAGAGAACCTCTACAGTGCCACTAGCTGACTGTTATGCTCAGGCAGCTGAGAGTGTGGCAAGCACAGTACCTTCAGCTGAAGACCAGCAAGTGGCGTTCATAACATCACCATCACACATATTATCAAGTATGTTGTGAGCTCATATCCAAGAATTAATGCAGCATTTAGGTGCTGTGGCTGATAGGATATAGATAATGGCCCAGAGAAGTCAGGATATAGACCAGAAGCCAGATGAGCAGATAATACATGTAGAGCAAACAATATCCCAGGTAGAGAAAGCAGTATCTTTGCTGCAAAGAAGGAACTCAGGTAGCTCAATGTAACAGCCAAGAATTGAGTTATTTTCTGATGTAACAGCAGAGGAACACCATACAGTCTTTGAAGCACAACAGCAGTGCCCAGAGATAAAGCCCAGAGAAAACCAATCACAGCATGGGAGGCAGACAATGTAGTGTCTATATCAAAGCCTAAAAATCAAACGATGTTGAGGATCTGTGAGGACATTGAGTGCAATAATCAAGAGTGGGCTAATATTCAAGAGGCCATCAGAGACCATCAGGAACTTGAGGCCAAGCAGAATGTGCTTGACTTGTTCCATGAGCAATATCCTGGATCCATGCAGGTGACAGATTTTGGGCCAGCATTGGTATGCTGAAATAGTATCTTAAGAATAGCAGAATCTTACAAAGGCTGAACAACAAGGGCGCCATTGCTAAAAATCAGCAGCTTCCTCAAGAGCCTATTACCAGCAGGGCCAAAAGCTCTAAACAAACATCAAAGAGATGTCTGGTAGCTGTAAGAGTGCCAATAAGAGACAAGCTGGCAGACATAGATACACAGGCACAACATTTATCAAGGAAAAAGTATAGTACCACTCAAAACGCACTCAGCCAATGTAGCAGTGAAAGATCTGGAAAGTGATGAAGATAATGGTAAAGGGAAAATGTCTACCAAAGTCTGTGACAGGGAAGTATTCAAAAAAACTGCAGTTTTTGCCAATCCAAGGAGAAAATGAAGTTCTTTGCAAGAAGATCTTAGACAAAGTAGCAGTGAAAGATGTGATAGTGATAAAGGAAAAGGTAAAGGGAAAATGTCTACCAAAGCTTGAGACAGGGAGGCATATCAAAACAACTGCAGCTCTTGCCAAACAATGCCGCAAGCTGAAAACAGGCTGAATCCCATCATAGCCAAGAAGAATTATCAATAAGAAAATAACTGTTTTCATGAGAGTTGGAAGTGCAGGCAGCTGAGCTACGCTGCAGCAAGGGGGATGAGTTTGCAGCAAAAAGCAATTTGTCTATCACAGCCTCCACATCCTCCATTGTTGACAGAGTGGAGATCCCAATCACAGACAAGGCTACAATGTGAAGAACTTGACAGACTATCACAATGCATTCAGTGAAATATTTCAACATTAATAGGTGCACTAAGAGGATACAGTACTTCCTCAAGTGTAGGGTTAAAGAAAATGCACTTGAATTTTGCAAGGATTTATTGCAAAGACTTGCAGATATGGTGCTCAAATTGCAGTGTCAGCTGAAGACCAGGACCTGTGGGAACCAGTAAATGAACAGCAACATAAAGCCGTTGGGTTCTCAACAGAGTCATGGAAACAGAGCATTACAGCATAAATACTTATTGAGTGGTGGGTTTTTAATGGAGTTACTTGTTATGTGTAGGGTTGGGCTCAATGTTAGTGTAAGGCATAGAGACTTGTATAGGTCAATACAGTTGGCAATTGAGGTAAAACTGAAGTTTCAACATAAATAAATCAATTTGTATGTATGAAAAGTAAGAGAAACAGTTAGGTCAGAAAGTAAGGATGTGAGAAAGAAGCAATAGCCAATCAATGTACACAAATGTGGAAGGTGATCAAGAGCCTAGGATTAGAAAGTGAGCAAATTGGCAGGGGACAAATCAAAAGCCACTTATTTACTGTTGTGGTGAAAATATTGACCAAGTTTTTTGTGAAATATGGGGTGCAGTTATTTTTCAGAAGTCTCTGCATGGTGTCCTGACAGGATCAGTACATCTAAGTCATGGGACTTTAGATCTGTGATGGCCTTTTGATGGGATCATCACAATAATATCTCATAGGGAATGTTACCACACCTATTTACTACATGGTGTTTCCTTTGGTTACCTAACCTGGAGCCATTCAGACATTCAACTGTGAGATTATTACTCTTTACTTGCTTTCTCAATACCACCATGGGCACTCATCATTGAGTTCATTTCAAAAAAATTATTGCCTCTAGTTTACTAACTGCTGCATATATGTCCAGCTGCTGCACTTGACACACTGCTATCACCTCAACATTGTGGCCCTCAATGGATATACTTGTGTTGCTTGTGACATATTCTTCCTGCAAAGTTATACCTAGATGGTGTCACTTTTGCCAAGACTACCTCTGTAATATTCAAAACACACCTTCCTGTTGTTGAAATAGTGGCCTATTTGATATCATTCAGCAGCTAAATATTTACTAACCAATTCTAGACTAGTCTTGGTCACTGTAGGACTTACTTGCAGCCCCAACTTTGCCAGCTTCTTCACATCTATGATCCCATAATTATTTCCTATAGTGATGATCAAAACACTTTTTACCAAACATTATGTACTAACTCTGAAGCTGTTACAGAGTGCTCCTGAATGTTAAGAAACCCTCATTACTTGGTGTTGCAGCTGTACTACTTCTACAAAGGTATAAATACTGATCCTCTTTATGAATAAACAACAATTCAACCATTATCACTATATCTTGATAAGTTCCCTATATCCATATCACTTCTTAAATTGCAACAGGTTACAAGCCCCAATTGCCTTAACCTATTTCAAAGATGGCTTTTACCAGCAAACAGAACAGTACAAACATCTTCCCTTTAAAGGAGAGGTCTGATGGGAAGAACTACAGACTCTGGAGAATCAAGATGCAGATCCACCTTGAGGAAAGAAAGCTTTTGAATATAGTAACAGGAAAAGAAGTTGAGACCAAAGGAACAGCAGAAGAAGCGGAGAAGTTTCAAAAGAAGGAGAGAAGGTCTCTTATGCTTTATGTACCAATGTGCAAGATTCCTTCATTGAACAAATCTATGGCTCAAATACTGCCAAAGCAGCATGGGAATCATTAGAGAAGATCCTTAGAGTAAAATCAGTATCAAGCAAGCTCTATCTAAAAGGAAAACTCTTTGACTTGAGGAAGAAGCCAGATGCTGACACTTTCAGCACAACTTTGCAGTATTAATGCTGGTGTAGATGGAAAGAAAAATACTCTGACTGCTTTGCAGCCTACCAGACAATTATGAGCCACTCATACTTTCTTTTGAAGGCAGAGAAGACAATTTGACTTAGACAATGTCAAATGAAGACTTCTCTATGAAGAACTCAGATATTATGATCAAGCAGAGAGAATTGAAGACAATGCTTTATTTGGCTCAGAGAGGCACACAGAGAAGTAGGGAAAGCAACAAAACCAAAGAAAACCTGGTTGTTGTAACTACTGTAAAAAGCCTGGACACTGAGCAAGAGAATGCAATAAGAAACAAGCAGACAAAAAACAGAAACTGGAGCAGGCAAACCATACAACTACTGATGAACATTTATTTGTAAATATACAAGAGAGTGCAAGTAACCAAAGTAATCAATTGTATATTGACTATGGAGCATCACAGCATATTTGTGGTATAAAGGAGTGGCTCAGCAGCTTAGAAACTATTCCCACAAGAAAGGTTTATCTGGGAGACAACCCTGCACTGGAAGCTACCACCAGTGGGTCTATACTACTAAGTATGAGTGATATCTCAGGGGTATAGCAGCAATACTAAATGACGTACTTGACATCCCTGGAATAGCTAAGGACCTACTCTCAGTCAGTAAAGTAACTGCTCAAGGACTGGAATTTGTTCTTACTAAGCTGAACTGCGTAATTTTGAGTGAAAATGGACAAAAACTAGCTTTGGGAATCAGAGATCACAATATATACAAGTCGCAATGCAAGGTCAATGAACCTGAGTTTGCCAATATTGCTGAAACTGATGAAACTAACTGGGTGGCATGGCATAGGAGGCTACGGCACATTGGGGAATAGAAAATGAGCCAACTGATGAAAATGGGCTTGTTTCAGGCCTAAATTACTCAATTTCAATCAAATTGAGTATCTGTAAGGGATGTTCATATGGCAAACAAGCTAGGCAGCATTTCAGGAGCTCAAGAAGCATAAACACCACCCAAGTATGGGCTATTGTATGCTCAGACGTATGTGGGCCCATGAGAACACTGTTCTTTGGAGCCAAGATATACTTTATGACGGTTATTGATGACAAGCCAACATATACATGGGTATACTTCTGCAAAACAAAGGACTAGGCTTTAGAGACATTTAAACACTTCAAGAACATGGCAGAAACACAAACAGGGTGTAAACTGAATATACTTCAAAGTGACAATGGAGGGGAATACTGCTCAAAGGAGTTTGTAATATACTGCACATCTATGGGGATAAGTTAGCAGACCACTGTTTCACATATTCCACAGCAAAATGGAGTAGCAAAATGTGCAAATAGAACAGTAGTAAAGATGGGAAGATCTATGCTACATGATAAGGAAATGGACTACAGGTTTTAGGCTGAATCTGTTGCTACTGCAGTATACATCAAGAACAGATGCTCAACAAAGACACCACAGGATTCTACACCCTTTGAAGCATATATAGGCAAAAAATCAAACCTCCAGCATCTCAGGATCTTTGGCAGTGTTATCCTTTAACACATCCCTTATAAAAAACACTAAATGCTGGAACTAACAAGTAGAAAAGGGATCTTTCTTGAGTATTGTAAAGATACTAAAGGGCATAGAGTGCATGATGGCAAAATTCAAAAGCTGATCAAGAGCAGGGACATTGTATTTGAGGAGAGTTCATATCAGAAAGCCCCAGAAATCATTGGCCAGCTGCCTGATGATGCAATCAACACTCATGAAGAAGATATGCTCCAGACTCAGCCAGATACAAAAGATATTTCTACCAGTTCCAGATCAGAGCAGATTATCCCAGTCAGGAGCTCTACCAGAATAAGAAATGCCCCTGGATCCTGGCGGCAGACATCCAATGGTCATGAAGAAGCTTTTTGTGCCTTATGTGCCAAACCTCAGAATCTGGAACAGGCAATGCAAAGTCCAGATGCTACTATGTGACATCAAGCCATGCCAGGGGAGTACTAGTCACTGATCAAAGCAAAAATGTGGGAACTGGTAGATTTACCAAATGAGAGAAAGCCAATAGGATATAGATGGGTCTACAAGATCAAGATAACCTCTAGTGGTACCATTGATAAGTACAAGGCTTAATTAGTGGCTAAAGGCTACTCCCAGATCCATGGAAGAAACTTTAAGGAGACATTTGCTCTAGTTGCAAAGCTTGACTCCATTAGGACAGTTCTAACCCTGGCAGCTGTACACAGTCTAGATATACACCAATTGAACTTCAAAACAGTCTTTCTAAATGAGGATTTGCAAGAAACTGTATATATGGATCAACCAGAAAGCTTTACCAACTCAAAAGGCCCTCATAAGGTTTGCAGACTTAGGAAATTTTTGTATGGGCTTAAGTAGGCACCTAGAGCATGGTATAACAAGATTGACTCATATCTAGAGGAGATTGGGTTTATTTGTAGCACTGCAGATCATAGTATATATGTGAAGCAGCTCAAAAAGGGTCTGGAAAATTGAGCTATTTTCTTGGATTTGAAGTGAATTTTGACATACCTACACAGAAGATTGCGCTGAATCAGTCCAAGTACATTAGGGACATTCTCAGATGATTCAAAATGTCAAGTTGCAAGCCTGCAGCTACCCCTATGTACAATAATCTAAAATTGAGCAAATCTCAGCCAGTTTTAGGTGAAAATGGCTCCAATATGGACCAAAGCTTCCCCTATAAATCAATGGTTGGTAGCCTGATGCACTTGATGGTGTCTACATGTTGTAGTGGGGTCACAGTGACACCAACTGACAGATGTGCTCATTCCTATATTATCTACTTCCCTATTTTGCTACTACCCTTATTTTAGTTTTATCCCAATTGTCTTACTTGATCTGTACTATCCCATAAGCTGGCTAACTATCACTGCTGCTTACCTTATAGCATCAGTTACCCCTCACTTTATGTAAGATTACAAGCTATAAGTACTTCTATATTAGGCAAGTACCCACGCTAGTACCTGTGACACACAATCAGCCTGTGTCACCATCCCTACCATCTCAATACCATATATGGTATCTCTATATAACACAAGTTTCAGAGTACTGACTCCTGATTGGTTGGATGTTTTGTGCCTCTTGGAATCTACTGGCACCTACTTATAACATTCTTAGGTCATTCTGATGTCATCAGGATTTCTATTGATATCTGGAACCTTGTGGAACACCATGATTAGTAATCACTTAGCTAGTAAAAGGGTATATAAGGGAGGCTATCCCTCAACAATAAATCATCATCCCTTTTATCAATATACCATCTTGCTAATTGGTGTGATGACTGCTACCTGCTGCTACCTGACCTTCCAACCACAGGACACTCCCAGGAAACTGTGCTGACAGCCAACTGACCTTGCAGGCACTACTTGTGAGGAATACTCAGAGTAGGTATCATTTATCATATTTGATTCTTCCCCAAGTTTGTTCTTGTACAGACAAAGATACCTTTCTGTCTTTGTAACTATTGACCACAGCTGCATTCTTATCAAGTCCCTGCTAGTGGAGTTTACAGTTGTTTTGACTTTGGGAGCTTTAGTACATTGTCATCTCAAAGGATGCTGAACCCAGCACATACTTTGGTTAGGATGCCAACTAAGTTGGGGATTGTAGCTGAATAGTTTTCCCTTAACAAGCTTGTGTCTTTGTTCCCCATCACATCAGATTAGAGACAGAACCCAAGTATTCCTAGCAAGCTTTTGCCAGAGGTTATTACACTCAGCAAAAACCCCCCACACAAAACATTTGAGAAGTGTTGGAAGTATCTCTCCCTTGGACTTATACACCACCACAATGATCTGATATTGCAGTAGCAGTTGGAATAGTCAGTCAACTCATGCAGAATTATGGATCAGATTAAGTTGCAGCAGTTGAGTGGATTTTCAGATATCTACAAGGTACCATAAATATGGTACTGGAATACTCTGGAGCAGCTAATAGGTAGAAATCCAATAGTTATAGTGATTCTGATTGGGGTAGAGACCTGATTGACAGACACTCTACCACTAGGTATGTATTTCTTGATGCTGGTGCAGCTATTGCTTGGAATTGCAAGAAACAACTAACTGTGGCCCTATCTGCAACTGAAGCTGAATATATGGCTGCTTGCCAAGCAAATAAGGAGGCTATATAGCTATGGAAATTATTCAATGATTAAGGCTTTAATTTAGATGAGCCAACATGTATTTACAAAGTTAATCAAAGTTATGTTGCATTAGCTAGGAATTCTACTAATCATGCCAGAACCAAGTACAAAGATATGCAACACCACTTTGTGAGGGAAACTGTAGAAAATAGCTTAGTAGAACTGGTTTACTGTCCAACAGACAAATGGTGTCAGATATATTGACAAAACTGCTAGCTAGACCACAATTTGAGAATCTGAGAGAGGAATTAGGATAAAGAAATTATTTAGTTGAGGGGAGTGTTGAAATACTGGACTATTTGGTATCATTCAGCAGCTAAAAATTTACTTGGCAATTCCAGACTAGTCTTGGTCAGTCTAGAACTTATTTGCAGCCCTAACTTTGTCAGTTTCTTCACATCTATGATGCTATGATTATGCCCCTATAGTGAAGATCAAACTAACGCTTTGCACCAAACATTATGTACTAACCCTGGAACTGGTACAGAATGCTCCTGAATGTTAAGAAACCCTCCTAACTTAGTGTTATAACTGTATTACTTCTACAAAGGTATAAATACTAATCCTCTTTATGAATAAACAACAATACAACTATTATTACCATATCTTGATAAGTTTCTTATATCCAAATCACTTCTTATATTGCAACACCTATACTAAGCTAACATATTTCATCTCCTTGCTGATAACAATCCCACCAAAGTTGCATTCTGGTACTTATTTGTGTCAACTGCTTATTGAAAGGATCATGACCTGGCATATCAAAAATACTTTTGCATAGTTGACCAAATAAAAGTCTCATGCTTGTAGCATCCAAAGCAACCTGGCTTCACTTAACTGATTGCCTATGCATTGGGACTGCTTAGCTTTGTAATCCAAATGCATAGATGCCTCCATCTACACCTCCGCACTGAACTTTGCAATTCTTCCTGGCTGTTGCACATATGCCAACTCATCTCATTTGTGCCACACTTGATGGTAATATTCTTAAAAAAATGGGACAGAGAAGTACTTGTAACTTGACTTATCTTCCTATCTCTGCCAGCACCTATAACATTGGCATTAAGGGGCTAAGCAGCCCCAATGCAGGGGTAATCAGTTAAGTAACACAAAGTTGGGTTGGGCACAACAAGCAACTATTCTTTAGTAGGGCAACTTTACCAAGGAATACCTGGTTACAAGCCAGTTACTACACCATTCAATATGGAATATACACAAACAAGAGCTGGAGTACACCTACAAGGGGGACTTGAATACCCCAGGGAGGAGGGATATATTTCCTGAATACCAAATAGCTCTTTGTGGATATCCAGGAGGTATTCATGACAAAAGTGGTGGTAATTGAGCATATGTTTGCAAGATGTATATGCTACCAGCAATACAAGTTATATGACAACTCTGCAGGTATTCCACCAAAGAGTTGTATAGTTGAGGGGAGAGAAGTATGTCAATTGCAGTGGATTCACATGTATTTAGAGGTTAGTAAGCAGAAGGCATGTTTTTGTGATTCATAAGACTTTTTCTGTTGGATAGTATCACATTGAGCCATGAGTGCCAAATATTGCCATTGGGTACCAGAGAGGCATAGCAGACCTAAACTTGGCCACAGAGTGGGGGATATTGCTCTTCATCTTCATGCAAAGCAGCCCCTGTGTTTCACCCATTGTATTGGAGAAAATCCATTTTGTGACCTTTTTTGGATCAATATTATGCAGGATTTGTAAGAGCACAAAAAGATTGAAGACATGCATGTAGTGCTCAATATCCATGGCACTCTGAGTCTAGCTCCTGTGACTTGTAACATGTCACAAAAATGCATGGCACTATTTTGGTCCACTGGTACTATCTGGTACTATATTTAAATATTAGCCCTAAAGTAAAACCTATATAAGGCACTTATAGTGCAAGATAGTGCCATACATTTTTGTGCATGTTACAAGCCACAGGAGCTGGATTCTGAGTGCTATGGGTATTGAGTACTAGATATATGTCTTCAATCCTTTTGTGCTCTTTCACATCCTGCAAAACATTGATCCAAAAAAATGTCAAAAAATAGATTTCCATTAGCACAATGGGTGAGACACAGGAGCTGCTTTGCATGAAGATGAAGAGCTATGTTTCTCACTCTGTGGCCAAGTATAAGTTTACTTGGCCTCTCTGGCACACTATGGCATCATATGCCACTCATGGCTCAATGTGGCACAATGCAATGGAGCAAGTCTATTGTAGAGGGTCATTAATTGCAAGCTATCAGCATTGTGATGGACTCATCACAGGATCCTCATGGCAGACCCAGGTAGAATCCACCTGCATGTTTGTTCCTTACCAGTGCTCTCTCAGCAACTAGATGCTTCTTTAATACTTGCTTTAAGCTTTAAGCCCTGATTGTGATGAGCCCCTGAAAAAGCTGTTGGCTTTTATTAGTGCCAGATCCTTCACTGCTACTGTGACTGAGTACTTGCAGAGTGCAACTTTGCATTTTGCATGATTAAAGTGGCTTTGGTGCATTCATTTCTGCCTGTTTGACCCTTACTGGCACTCTTCTAGGAACCTAACATTTATTTGCTGCTTGCTGGGAGCTTTTGGCCTTGCTTCTGATGTGCTCTTGAGGATGCTGCTGGTTTTTTGCTGTGGCACCCATTAGATTTGGTCTTTTATAATATTGGCTACTCTTGGGATACTTTCTTGGCACATCAATGCTGGTCCAACATCCCTTTGCTTGTTGGAATCAGGTTAATGCTCAAAGTACACATCAAGCACATTTTTCTTTGCCTTGGATTCCAGATGGTACCTTGGTATGCTGGTCCTAGGATAATGCTGTGCTAGACTTCTTGAGTATTAGCCCACTCTTCATCATTGCACTGTCACTGACAACATGGCTTTTTTTGGATGGAGCCCTGCCCAATAAGAAAAATAATTTGGTCCTGCAGGTGGATCCAATCCAGATCAACCATTAGGATCCACTCAAGAGACTGTCATAATACCATCAGCTTGGAATTAGTAACCCTCTTGACAATCTTTGAACTGGAGCACATCAGTGTTTTGCTAATTTTACTACCAAGTATAGGGAAAAAACTTGATAAGATTTAATTGGTGCTGCAACAAAAATTATATGGTATTGTTGCGGTCTTTTAGTGCTCTACAACTATTATAAGTGGGTCCAGCCAGCCAGGACATCCAATTGTCTCATATGGCAAGTAACTGTACAGTACTTTAACAGCCTCACAGCAAGACTCTGATGGCATTACATTGGCAGTATGACAGCCTAAAACTGGTTCTGTATAATCTACTGTACCAGTTTACCAAATGGTATTTTCTTTTTCTACCTCCTCTGGTGCAATTCATTTATCCCACTGTAGAATCACCCCTGTTTATTTGCTTACCCACTACTACCTTGGGTGTTCCACATATAGTTCATATCAAAAAAAAACTATGGCCTCCTGCTTACTAACCTCAACAAACACACACACCTGCAGCAATTTACATACTTCTATCACCTTGGCATTAAAGCTTTTTAGTGTGATACTTGCAAAGTTGCAATATATCATGTATTGCTGGTAACATATACATTTTGCAAACATATGGTTGACTGTTGCCACTTCTGTCATGAATATCTCCTGAATATCCACACAGAACCTCTTGGTATTTAGCCAATATATTCCTTCTCTCTTGCAAATTCTAGTCCCCCTTATAGGTGTGCTGTGGCTTTTGTTTGTGTGAATTCAGTATTGAATGGTGTAGAAGTTTGCTTGTGACCAAGAGAAATCCATCATACCATGGTAGAGCTTTCCTAATAGAAATCAGTGGCTTGTTGCACCCAACCCAACTTTGCATTACTCAACTGATTACCTATGCCTTAGGGCTACTTAGCTTCTTAATGCCATAGGCATAGGTGTCTCCATTTGCATATTTATCCTCAGTATTTTCCAACTCTTCCTTGCTGTACTCCAAGTGCCAACTCATCCCAACTATGACAGACTTGAAGGTAATATTCTTTATGAAATTAGGATATGGTAGTACCTGCAATCTGACTTGTCTTCCTATCTCCCCACACATCCACTCTATAGGAAACTCCCATAATGTGAAGCAAGGTCCAATATTCTCCACAAACCATGCAAGATGAAGTAGACAGTAGATACAGTAGCTGCAGAGATCTACATGTTCAGCTTTATGTATGTAGTATAGCCACAGAAATCCCAGCACAAACTCCTTGCACAACAGCTGTAGATGCATCAAGTTGGCATTGGTGATCTGCTTCTAGATAAATATCCCTACAATGTCCACATATGACTCCCAATGCTTCCAAAACTCTTGGTAGGAATGGCTTTGGAATGCTACTTGAATGCATACATATCAGTTCATCTGGTCTTTGCATTTGTATTGTTACATATATGTATGAATAATAATTGGAGCCTGTGAGAAGTACTTAGGGTAGCAGATACTCTGTAATATCTTGCCAAATCTTTCAAATTTCTCTGGTGTCTTGAAGGGCTCATTTAGCTTGAAATACCTCATGTACAACTTGGTCATCAGTATAGGGATATTGTTGAGAAGCAAGTGTATTACTCCCAGTGGAAAGCTATTGGCCAACAGATACCCTCTATCTTAAGTATCTCCAGCTTCCAATTGATTCCATATTCTGGCCAAGGGCTTTTAGCTTTCCAAGTTTGCTGCAATTGCATGCTGACTTCTGTATGTGATCACTGTGGAAAGATGATGGTCTTTGTGCAGGTGTTTGGGTAGTAATAATCTGTGTGAGTTATGGAGTAAATCCCCTAGATCTTGCACATTTGGCAGCAATACCATCCATTGTGCCTAGAAAAACCTGCTATCTTGCTGATTCCTGGGTGTCTTCATTGCTAATAATAATATGTGCTTTGACATGACAGCCATTCACTGTTATCCCACTGGAAAGCATACTAAGTTCATCAAGCAATGTATACAGGTAGCTATCCAGGTTGGACAGAGATTTAGGCCCAGATACCAGTGAGACTACCATCAGACTATTACACAGATATCATAGTATGGGAGGCAGATTCAGATTGATGAGAATCAGTGGCCAGCGGGATTTGCTAGTAGAGTACTTGTTTAATGAGAATCCATCAAGTGCTAAGGCAAAGGCATGATAATACATACCTTCAAAGTAGCCCTTACTTTGTAGCTGTTTGTAATGTTTCCCATCAAATATATTGGATATGTTTGCGCTTGATTGATACTGAGAGCAGTACTGTATAGCTTTGTAATATTTGTCAGACTGTATCAGCTTCCTCAGACAGGGTATGTCCAGAATATATCCAGAGAGTGAATAATGTTTCACTCAATGGTAGTGGATTACTGACAACTTGGACACATTGTGAATGCCATGCAACTGTTAACACATGCTGGAATCAGTACAGTCTCTGGATCATATGTTTCTAGCCATATGATGGTTGTCCACTTGTGCCATGTACATGGTAAGTTGCATCCCAGTAGGATTTTGGCAAGAAGTACTAATAAATCCTCAAAACCTCCATTACTGATATTAGTGGAAACATGCCACTTCTCTAGCCATAGCATCACAGCATTAACCAGTAAATGGTTTACTGGGTTTGCTTGGCTCCATAAAGTATCCTTGGTATTAAACTTGTTCTGTGGATAGTGCCAGATTGAGCCATGAGTGCCAAATGATGCCATAGTGTGCCAGAGAGGCCAAGTGAACCTTTACTTGGCCTCAGAGTGTGAAAAATAGCTCTGCATCTTCATGCAAAGCAGCCCTTGTGTTTCACCCATTGTGTTGGAGAAAATCCATTTTCTGACCTTTTTTTTAGGTTAATGCTGTGAAGGATGTGTAAGAGCACAAAAGGACTGAACACATGCATCTGGTACTCAATACCCATGGCACTCTGAATCTAGCCCCTGTGGCTTGTAACATGTCACAAGAATGCATGGCACTATCTTGGTCCAATGGGACTATCTTGCACTATAACTATCAACAGGCGTTGTCTCATTGCATATAGGGAATTGACTGGGCTCATATGTTGAACCATTGTCAGGGGAGATAGACTCAAATTCCATCAGTGAACTTTTTTTTTTCAGAGCTATCACTCTGCATGCCAAACTCAGAAGGCAGAGGTTAGCCTAAAGGCATCACAAACTCACCTGACTCAGCTAGTGCAAGGTGACAAAGATGGCCAGGTGCCAATATTGAAGTATCAACTGGCCAGCAAGATAATGATGGTATAGCAGTGACCAATGAATGGTCAGACATGACCTGTGTTGCAAAAGACTGGCTGTGATTCTTGTAATACTTCCTATGCTCTCTGCATGCTTCATGGCTGTGAGGCTTGCCACAATAGCCACATGGTCTTTTTTCTCTTCTCTTATGGTATTGAGTCATAGTAGCCTTGTCCATGGGGCAAACAGTTTGACCTTCAATAATATTACGCTATTATATTACTTTTTGGTCAATAGACTTGTTCTGTTGGATAGTGCCACATTGAGCCATGATTGCCAAATGATGCCATAGTATGTCATAGTGGCCAAGTATACCTATACTTGGCCACAGAGTGTGAAATATAGCTCTGCATCTTCACACAAAGCAGCCCCTGTGTTTCACCTAAGATGCAGGAAAAAATATATTTTCAATGCTTTTTTGTGGATCAATATTGTGCAGGATGTGTAAGAGCAGAGAAGAACTGAAGATATGCATCTGGTACTCAATATCCATGGCACTCTAAATCTAGCTCCTGTGGCTTGTAACATGCCATAAAAGTGCATGGCACTATCTTGGTCCACTGGTACTATCTGGTGCTGTGGTGGTGTAGAGGTACTCCTGGGAGAAGCTACACAACTCAAGGTGTGTGAGGTGTCTGATGGGTGCAATAACCTCTGTGTCTAAACTGCTGGTGTCTTTGTCAATATGTCACTATGGTAAAAGCTCCTGCTTCTCTAGCTTCCTAGGTGCTCCAAGTGTCTCCAAAGGCCTCTGTGTGTCTTGTGCACTACCCTGAAAAGCTCCTTGATGGCAGGTCTGAGATGTACTGTTGAAGGCAGGTGCAGTGATCAACTGCTAATCAATAAGGTAGAAGTGTTACTGATAGAAGGGATGATTTATTGATGAGGGATTGCTTTCCCTTAAATACTTTTCCTGATTGCCAAGTGATTACTAATGACAAGGTTCTAGAAGATTCTAGGTATCAGTGGAATTCTTGATGACATCACTATGAGCTAAAAATATGCCAAGAATGTCCTGGAAGGTTCTAAAAGGCACAGCACATTCAACCAATCAGGAATCAGTAGTCTGAAGCCTGTGTAACATAGAAATACCATATATGGTATTAAAATGGTAGGGATGGTAACACAGACTTAGGTCATGTTTCATGGGTACTGACGCGGGTACTTGCCTTATGTAGATACATATACTGATCACAAAGCTGAATAACATCCGGGATAACTAATGCTAATAACTAATCAGGTTAAACATCATATGGGGATAATACTGATAATATGGGCAAAAGAAGAATGGGATAATACTGATAAGATAAAGTATGTATAAGTATATCATAATGACTGTATGAGTAAACTTGTCTGTGGGAGGTATGCTTACCCTACCACCATGCTATAAGTGTTTTGTAGTGATCTTACTTTAGGGCTAATAATTAATTACAGTGCCAGATATGTAACACCAGAGAAACACTGTACAGTCTTTGAAGTACAACAACAGTGCCCAAAGACAAAGCCCACAGAAAAACCTATCACAGCATAAGAGGGAGACAATATGGTGTTTGTACCAAAGCCTAAAAGTCAAAAGACACTGAAGATCCATGAAGCTGTTGGGTGCAATAATGAAGAATGAGCTAATAATCAAGAAGCTCTCAGAAGTCTAACACACCATCACCTTAAGGCAGACATACCATGAGACCATCAGGAACTCAAGGACAAGTGGTGTGCAGTTGACTTGATCCATGAGCATTATCCTGGATTCAAACCAGCAAACAGATTCTGGACCAGCATTGGTATGCTAAGAAAGTATTTTAAGAGTAGCAGAAACTATCAAAGGCAGAAGAATAAGGGTGTCATGCTAAAAACCAGCAGCTTCCTCAGGAGCCTGTTACAAGCAGGGCCAAAAGCTCCAGACAAGCATCAAAGAGATGTCAGGTAGCTGGAAGAGTGCCAATTAGGGACAAGCAGGCAGACATGGATGCACTAGCACAACAGTTATCAAGGAAAAGGCATAGTACCACTCAAGAAGCACTCAGTCAAAGTAGCAGTGAAGGACATGGCAGTGGTAAAAACTAGCAGCTTTTACAGGAGCATGTCACAACTATAGCTGAGAGCTGAAAACAAGCAGAAAAGAAACGCCAGGTTGCCAGAAGAGTGCTAGCATGGGCCAAGCAGGCCAGAACAGATGCATCAGGGCAGAATTCATCAAGGAGAAAATGTAGTTCTTTACAAGAAGATCTCAGACAAAATAGCAGTGAAAGACCTGGTAGTGATAAAGGAAAAGGTAAAGGGAAAATGTCTACCAAAGCCTGAGACAGGGAGGCATATCAAAACAACTGCAGCTCATGCCAATCAATGCTGCAAGCCTGGAACAGACTGAATCCCATCATAGCCAAGAAGAACTACCAACAAGAAAACAGCTATTTTCACAAGAGTTGGAAGCACAGCCAGTTGTGCCACACTTCAGCAAGGTAAATGAGTTTGCTGAAAAAGGCAATTTGTCTACCACAGCCTCCACATCCTCCATTATTGACAGAGTGGAGATCCCACTGACAGACAAGGCTACAATGTCAAGAGCTTGAAAGACTATCTCAATGCCTTCAGTGGAACTTTAGTGCATTAATAGGTATACCAAGAGGTTGCAGTACTTCTTCAAGAGGAGTACTCAAGAAAATGCACTGGAATATTGCAAGGTTTTATTGCAAAGACTGGCAGATGAGGTGCTAGACCTTGCAGTGCCAGCTAAACACCACAATGTGTGGGAACCAGTGAATGAACAGTGGCATAAAGCTGTTGGGTTCCTGCCAAAGTTGTGGAACCAGAGTGTTACAGTAGAAATACTAATTGAGTGCTGGATTCTAAAGAAGTTACTTGTTGAGTGTGGGGTTGGGCTTAATGTTAGTGTAGGGTATAGGGACTTGTAAGGTCAATACAATTGGCAATTGGGGTACAGCTGAAGTTTGAAGGAAATACAGCAATTTGTATGCATGAAAAGTAAGAGAAATGGTTATCAGGAAGTAAAGAGTGTGAAAAAGATGATGTAAAAATTTGTATTTCCACCTAAATATTCACCTAACTTAGTCACTTAGATTGTTACCTTCATATCCTAGAGAATACTGACCAAATTCCTTGTCGGGATTTACTTAGAATATTTTCACCAAAATACCAGGTACCCAGAACATGAAAATTCTCAAAGTTGTCCAAACAGCCCCAAACTTTGCACACATGTTCTTGAGACCTTCCTTAACCTATTCTACGTGTTTGTAATGCCAAGACCAGGTAAAAGTATAAATACTACTTTTACATTCAATAAATCATTAAGTGAAAACCACATAATCTACTTGTCCTCCCAATCACTTCCAATATCTCCAAGACTCTTACAACAGGTTATGAGCCCCAAGCTGTCACTCTCTGCAATGTCTACTACTGCTACTACTGGAATTTTTCCCTCTGCTGAAAAGTTGGATGGCTCTAACTACCAAGTGTGGAAGGTGAAGATGAAGATGCTGCTACAAGAAAGAGGCCTTTGGGATATTGTCATGGGAGAAGAATGCCCTCCTAAAAACGTGGGAGAGGAAGCCTTAAAGTACCAGAAGAAAGAACAAAGTGCCTTTAACTGCATTTACCTCAATGTCAAGGACAACTTGTTAATTCAATGCTCAAGAGCAAAAACGGCAAAGAATGCCTGGAAAGCATTGGAAGACACCTACCAGTCATGTTCAGCTGCCAAGGAAATGTATCTGAGACAAAAATTCTTTACTACAAAGATGCTGCCAGGAGAAGAAATGAAAAAACTAATTAACAGAATTACCCTGCTGGTAGATCAGATGGAATCTGTTGGCATACCAACTACTGACAAGGATGTGATAGTTACCATCCTGAATAGCCTGACAGACAAGCTTCAGGGCCTTGTCTCAGCCCTAGAGTCCAGAACTGAAGATTTGACCTTAAATTATGTATATGGAAGGCTCCTGGATGAAAAATTAAGAAAATCAAGCACCAATAAGAAGGAAGAAGAAAATGCTTTAATAAGCAATGATAACCAACAAAGGAGGTACCCAAGACCCTACAAAGGTAACAGCAACCTATTTTGCAACTACTGCAAAAGGAAAGGACACACATCAGACCGGTGTCTCAAAAAGAGAGATTATCAGCAAAAGAAGCCTGAATATGGAAATGCTGCAACAACCGAAGATAGAATATTCATATCTGCACTAAATATGACCACAAACAAGGATTCTCTGACATGGTATATTGACTCTGGAGCTTCTCAACACTTTACACACCAAAAAGAACTTTTTACCCAATATCAAGAAATTCCAATTAACAAGGTTCTCATGGTTAACAATAGAACACTTGATGAAGTGGGAGAAGGAACTATCCATGTAAACCTTAAAGCAGTGAAGGAAGACATACACTGACCTCTAAAGAAGTACTCTATGTACCAGAAATAGCCAAGAACCTACTCTCTGTAAGCAAGGCCACAGCAGAAGGACTCAGTTTCAGTTTTGACAATTCTGGATGCAGGATCACTGATCAAAATGGTGCCCATATTGCTTTGGGCATCAGAGATCAGAGTCTATACAAGTTGACTTATATTCCATCATATCTGGAAGCCAATATAAGTAACTTAAGTGAAGAAACACCAATGCTTTGGCACAGGAGATTTGGGCACATCAATTTTGATTATTTGCGTAAAATGATCAAAGATCAGCTAATTTCTGGAGTGAAAATTGATACCCCAGCTAGTTTGGAGCACTGTGAAGCCTGCATATATGAGAAACAAGCCAGACAACTGTTCAAGAGCTCTGGTTCAATCAAAACTAAGAAAAAATTAGATCTAATTCACTCAGATCTGTGTGGACCTATGCAAAATTTATCCTTAGGCGGGATGAAGTATTTAATCACTTTTATTGATGATTATACAAGATACACATGGGTATACTTCATGGAGAGAAAGGAAGAAGCTCTGTCTAAGTTCAGGGAGTTTAAAGCCATGCTGGAGAGAGAAACTGTTGAAAAATCAAGAAAATACGCTCTGACAATGGTGGAGAAAATACCACAAAACACTTCATCCACTTGTGCAAAATTCATGGGATAAAGCAAGAGACCACTGTATCATACTCCCCACAGCAAAATAGAGTAGCAGAACATGCTAACAGATCAATAATTGATATGGCAAGATCTATGATCCATGATCAAAAATTATCCTATGATTTTTGGGCGGAATCAGTTGCCACTGCTGTATATCTTAAAAATAAGTATTATAACAGAATACTTTGTGATTCTACTCCACTTGAAGCATGGTATGGATACAGAGCAAGTGCAGAACATCTAAGAATATTTGGGTGTACAGTATATGCCAAAAAACTGGCCAGAAATCAGTCAAAATTTGAGCTAAAAAATGTAAAATGCATATTTTTGGGCTACTGCAATGAGAGTAAGGCATACAGACTCTACAATACCAAAGCAAAGAAGCTGATCAAGTCCAGGGATGTGTTGTCTGATGAAAATCCAAAATTTTCACAAAAAATCACATCAGATGATGACAAAAATTTGATCTCAAGTCCACCAATTGTCAGGATTGAGTCAGAGCAAAAAATGAAAATTTTTTCACTCCAGAGGACTCTACAACCGTGGTTCAGCCAGAATCAGTGCCCAGGAATATCCCAGAAGTGATCATTCCATTATCAAATGCCTGGAGATCAAATCAGACAAGAAATAGGCCAAATTACTATATCAATGAGGGTACAAACTTAGCCTATGCCGATTCAGTCCATATTGATGAGCCCCAGACTGTAAAAGAGGCCCTAAATAGCCCTCAGACAAAGTTTTGGAGATCTGCAATGACTGAGGAATATCAGGCACTGATGGAAAATCAAACTTGGGACTTAGTCAAATTCCTAATCAACCAAAAATCAATTGGATGCAGATGGGTCTTCAAGACAAAATACAAGGCTGATGGTACAATTGAAACACACAAAGCAAGACTTGTGGCCAAAGGATACTCTCAAACAAAAGGACTTGACTATACTGAGATCTTTGCACTGGCAGCCAAGCTTAATTCCATCAGATTAATATTGGCTATTGCAGCCAAATATAAGTTTTTTATTCATCAAATGGATGTGAAACTGCATTTTTAAATGGAGAACTTGATGAGGATGTGTATATGGACCAGCCTGATGGGTTTGTTGACCAAGATAACCCCCATTTGGTCTGCAAGCTTAAAAAGTCAATATATGGTCTCAAACAATCACCAAGAGCCTGGAATTGCAAGATAGATTCTTATTTGGAATCTTTGAGTTTCAAAAGAAGTAACGCTGACCATAGTATAAACTATAAGCCAGATAGAGCAAATCCAGTTCTATTAGCTCTATATGTGGATGATCTTATTATAGCCACCAATAACCTAGAAACATTGGAAGAGACTAAATCCAGCCTATCCAAGGAGTTCAAGATGTCCGATCTAGGAGAACTTAGTTACCACTTAGGGATTAAGTTCTCCATAGACAGAAGTACCCAGACTATTACCCTAAGCCAATCCAAGTGTATTCAAGATATACTAAAGAAGTACAAAGTGGAAGACTGTAAACCAGCAGCTACCCCAATGGAGACAAACCTTAACTTGGTCAAAACTCAACCAAATCAAGTGAGCTTGGTGCCATCTGAAAGCCCTGACTTTCCTTATCAATCTATGGTCAGCAGTCTGATGCTTATTTTGCTTGGAACATGTCCAGATATCTCATATTCAGTGGGAGTTGTCAGCCAACATAATCAGAACTATGGATCTGATCATATTGCAGCAGTTAAGCGGATTTTTAGATACCTAAAAGGAACTGCTGATATTTGCTTAAGATACACTTATAAGGATGCAGAACAGGATCTTGTGGGATACTCTGATGCTGATTGGGGACAAAATTTAGAAGACAGAAGATTCACCACAGCATACACCTTTCCTTACTGTAAAGGAGCAATTTCATGGAATTCAAGAAAGCAACCAACCATAGCACTTTCCACCACAGAGGCAGAGTATATGGCAGCCTGTGAAGCTACAAAAGAAGCAATGTGGTTAAGAAAGCTGCTTACAGATTTAGGCCTATGTCAAAAAATGCCTATTACCTTATTTCAAGATAATCAAGGATGTATACAATTAGGTAGAAATCCAACTTTTCATGCTAGAACCAAGCACATATATATTAGACATCATTTCATACGTGAAGCTATAGAGAATAGCTTAGTTAGCTTAGTTTACTGTCCTACAGATGAAATGATTGCAGACATATTTACCAAACCATTAGCTAAAGACAAGTTTGAATATCTTAGGTCAAAGTTAGGACTAGTCAGTATGAACATTTAGCTGAGTGGGAGTTTTGTAAAAATTTGTATATCTACCTAATTATTCACCTAACTTAGTCACTTAGATCATTACCTGCAAATCCTGGAGAATACTGACCAAATTCCTTGTTGGGATCTACTTAGAATATTTTCACCAAAATACCAGGTACCCAGAACATGAAAATTCTCAAAGTTATCCAAACAGCCCCAAGCTTTGCACACATGTTCTTGGGACCTTCCTTAATCTATTCTATGTGTGTGTAATGCCAAGACCAGGTAAAAGTATAAATACTACTTTTACATTCAATGAATCATTAAGTGAAAGCCACATAATCTACTTGTCCTCCCAATCATTTCCAGTATCTCTAAGACTCTTACAACAAAAGAGGCAATAGCCAATCAATGCACACAGACATAGGAGGTGATAGAGTTTCCAGGATTAGAAAGTGAGCTAATTGGCAGGGAATCAATCAAAAGCCACTTATGCATTGTTGTGATGAGAAATTTTGACAAAGTTTTTTGTGAAATCTGGGGTGCAGTTATTTTTCAATGGTCTCTGGATTGTGTCCTGAGAGGATCAGTACCTCTTAGTCATGGGACTTTAGCTTTGTGACGGCCTTTTGATGGGATCATTTCAATAATTTTCCATAGGGTGCCTGTTGCACTGAATGTCAAAGCAAGCTGTTGTCCAACCATTCTTCTGCTGCTGTCAATAGTGGGGTGTGGTTGGAAACCAGACAACTTTGCACTATTTTTTGGCATAATATATATGGAGGTTAGTCAAACTAAAGGGGAAATAGTGCTATATATTCATGTGTATGGGATGCCACAACCATATCTATAATGCTTACTATGGTGGGTCATCATTGAATCTTACATTCTTATAGGTAAAGTGTCTCAAATACATGACTGTCTTAAGTTCAAATGAGTATTGACAAAAAATGATATAATAGCATTGATTTGTTGAGTATCAGACTGTTTGCCCCATGGAGAAGACTACTTTGATTCAACACCATAAGAGAAGGGAAAAAAGACCATATGTCTATTGTGACAAGCCTCTTAGCCATGAAGCCTGCCGACAGCATAGAAAGCATTACAAGTATCACAGACAGTTTTTTGCACATAAATTATATTTAAGCATTCATCAGTCACTTCTGTACTGACAATATTTTGCCAGCCACTGAATACTTCTATATTGGTACCTTGCTGTACTTGTCACCTAGCACAAACTGAGTCACGTGCGCTTGTGCTGTCCTTTGGCACACCTCAGCCTTCTGAATATGACTCACATAATGATAACTCTGAAGAAGAAGGCTCACTGTTGGATTTTAAGCATATCTCCCGTAACAACAGTACCCTGTGTGAGTACTAAATGTAGTACCCACTCTTTGCCCAAGAGTTCTCCCCAGAGTCCTACCCAAAGTCCCCCAGTATCCTCCCTATGATTCCCCCACTGGTCCTCCCTCCTATTCCTGCCCTTATCTAGTTAGAGCACTTACCATAGCAGGAAGGTGTTCCCACCCCTATTATATAACACATTGTCTATTATCTAAGCCCTCCAAGTGACATATATATCCAATTAAGCCAAGTGAGAGAACAAGATGATTTGGACAGAATAAGCACAAGTCTTTATTACCTTGCCACCTTCTATTGGAAGCTATTCTGAACCAAGTGGTACTGACTTGACCTACAAGCTCTCCCACTCACCAAGTACAGTCAGTAATAACCCACACCCTGCATTAGCCAGGCTAAATCCCAACATGCAATGAGACAACACACATAAAAACAAGTACCAAGGATACTTTATTCATCTAAGAGATCCCAATAATCCATCTACTGGTGAATGATATGTTGTAGCTGGAGAAGTCACATATTTCCACAAATATCAGTAACAGGGACTTTGAGAACTTACTATTACTGCTTGCCAAACACATTCCAGTATGCATCCTATCATGTACATGGTACAAATAGACAATGTCATGTGGCAGGCAACATATTACCCAGAGACTGTACTAATACTGGCATGTGTTGACAGTTGCATGGCACTCACATTAGAAAATTTTACCATTGCAAGGTGTCTGATATGTCAGGAATCCACCTCCATTGAAGAAAAACATTGTTTATGCTCAGGATATATTCCAGAGGTACCTATCTACAGAAGCTTTTGCAGTCCAACAAATATTGCAATGCTCTAAAATAGTGCCCTCAGTATCAATCAAGTGCAAACATTTACAATTATTTGATGGCAAACATTACAACAACCAAGAATCAATGACTACTTTGCAGGTATGTATGATCATGCCTTTGCCTAGGCACTTGATGGATTTTCATTAAACAGTACTCTGAAAGTAAATCCTGCTGGACACTGATTCTCATCAACCTTTGTCTGCAGCCTATCTTACAGTGTTAGAGTAGAGATCTGATGGTAGTCTCACTGGTATCTGGGCCTAAATTACCATTCAGCATGGACAGGCACCTGTACCCATTGCTGGGTGAATTTTGTATGCTTAAAGCAGGATACTACTAAGTGCCATCATTTCAAAGCATATATTATTATATACATTGGAGATACTCCAGCCATCAGCAAAATAGCTGGCTTTTCTGGGCACAGTGGACAGTATTGCTATTGCATGTGCAAGATCCAGGGGATTTACTCCATAATTCACACACATTATTATTATACAAACATCAACGCTAAGAGCATCATCTTCCCACAGAGGGAATGTGCTGAAGTCAGCATACAATTGCAGCCAAGTTGGCAAGGTTTAAGCCACCAATTAGAATATGGAGTTAACTAGAAACCTGAGATACTTGATATAGCAAATATCTGTTGGAGAAAAAGCTTTCCACTGAGAGCAATGCATTTGCTTCTCAACAATATGCCTGTACTAATGACCATGTTACACATGGGGCATTTCAAGCTGATTGAGTCCATTGAGATGCCAACAAAATTTGAATAAATTGTTACAATATTACAGGGTATCTGCTATTTGATGTGCTTCTCACAGGCACCAATCAATATTCATACACATATGCAATGGTACAAGTGCAAGGACTGGATGAGCTGGATTTGTATTTATTCCTGTGGCCTTCTGAAGCCATTTTCACCAAGAGTACATTGGAAGCATTGGGAGTCATCTGTTGACATTGTAGAAATATTAATCCCTAAGTGGATCACTAATACCTACTTGATGCATCTACATCTTTTATGCAAGGAGTTTGTAATGGAATTTGAGTTGCTATACTACAAGCACAAATTCAAATGTATAGATCTCTGCTGCTACTGTATCCACCTCTACTCCATCTTGTATCCATTCTCCACTCCATCTTGCTTGGTGTGTGGAAAATATTGGGCCTTGCTTAACCTTTTAGGAGCTTCCAATTGAGCAGATGTGTGGGGAGATAGAAAAACAAGTTGAGTTGCAAATACTACCATATCCCAATGTCATCATTGTTGTATGAGTCTTGGAGATATTGGATGTGATTGGGAGAACAAGTAGATTATGTGGTTTTCACTTAATGATTTATTGAATGTAAAAGTAGTATTTATACTTTTACATGGTCTTGGCATTTCAAGCACATAGAATAGATTACAGAAGGTCCCAAGAACATGTGTGCAAAGGTTGGGGCTGTTTGGACAACTTTGACAATCTTCATGATCTGGGTACCTGATATTTTGGTGAAAAAATTCTAAGTAAATCCCAACAAGGAATTTGGCTAGTATTCTCTAGGATTTGAAGGTAATGATCTAAGTGACCAAGTTAGGTGAATATTTAGGTGGAATTACAAGCTTTTACAACAATCTAGACTATTACAAGTCTGTCATGGATTTGATGAGTTGGTATATGGCAGACAGCCAGGAGGAGTTGGAAAATACTGAGGGCAAATGTACACATGGAGACATTATGCCTTTAGCATTAAGAAGCTAAGCAGCCCAAATGAGTGGGTAAGCAGTTAAGTAATGTAAAGCTGGGTAGGGTGCAACAAGCAAATATTTTCTAATAGGTCAACTTTACCAATCTATGCAGGGTTTCTCCTGGTCACAAGTCAGTTTCAACACCATTCAATACAGAATTTACATAAACAAGAGCCAGAGTGCAAGTATAAGGGGGACTAGCATTCAGCAGGGAAAAGCAATATATTAATTCATAACCAAAAAGCTCTTGGTAGATACTCAGGAGGTATTCATGGCAAAAGTGGTGGCAACCAAGTGTTGTAAGAGTCTTGGAGATATTGGAAGTGATTGGGAGTACAAGTGGATTTTGTGATTTTCACTTAATTGTTTATTGAATGTAAAAGTAGTATATATACTTTACCTGGTCTTGGCATTACAAACACATAGAGTAGGTTAAGGAAGGTCCCAAGAAGATGTGTGCAAATTTTGGGGCTGTTGAGACAACTTTGAGAATTTTCATGTTCTGGGTACCTGGTATTTTGGTGAAAATATTCTAAGTAAATCTCAACAAGGAATTTGGTCAGTATTCTCTAGGATATGAAGATGATGATCTAAGTGACTAAGTTAGGTGAATATTTATGTGGAATTACAAACTTTTACAACACTCCCACTCAGCTAAATGTTCATACCAACTAGTCCTAATTTTGACCTAAGATATTCAAACTTGTCTTTAGCTAATGGTTTGGTAAATATGTCTGCAATCATTTCCTCTGTAGAACAGTAAACTAAGCTAACTAAGTTATTCTCTATAGCTTCACATATGAAATGATGTCTAATATCTATGTGCTTGGTCTAGCATGAAAAGTTGGATTTCTACCTAATTGTATACATCCTTGATTATCTTGAAATAAGGTAATAGGCATTTTTTGACATAGGCCTAAATCTGTAAGCAGCTTTCTTAACCACATTGCTTGTATACATCCTTGATTATCTTGAAATAAGGTAATAGGCATTTTTTGACATAGGCCTAAATCTGTAAGCAGCTTTCTTAACCACATTGCTTCTTTTGTAGCTTCACAGGCTGCCATATACTCTGCCTCTGTGGTAGAAAGTGCTATAGTTGGTTGCTTTCTTGAGTTCCATGAAATTGCTCCTTTACAGTAAAGAAAGGTGTTTCCTGTAGTAGATCTTCTGTCTTCCAAGTTTTGTCCCCAATCAGCATCAGAGTATCCCACAAGATCCTGTTCTGAATCCTTATAAGTGTATCTTAAGCAGATATCAGCAGTTCCTTTTAGGTATCTAAAAATCCGCTTAACTGCTGCAATATGATCAGATCCATAGTTCTGATCATGTTGGCTGACAACTCCCACTGAATATGAGATATCTGGACGTGTTCCAAGCAAAATAAACATCAGACTGCTGACCATAGATTGATAAGGAAAGTCAGGGCTTTCAGATGGCATCAAGCTCTCTTGATATGGTTAAGTTTTGACCAAGTTAAGGTTTGTTTCCATTGGGGTAGCTGCTGGTTTATAGTCTTCCATTTGGTACTTCTTTAGTATTTCTTGAATATGCTTGGACTGGCTTTGGGTGATAGTCTGGGTACTTCTGTCTATGGAGAACTTAATCCCTAAGTAGTAACTGAGTTCTCCTAGATCAGACATCTTGAACTCCTTTGATAGGCTGGACTTAGTCTCTTCCAATGTTTCTGGGTTATTGGTGGCTATAATAAGATCATCCGCATATAGAGCTAATAGAGCTGGATTTGCTCTATCTGGCTTATAGTATATACTATAGTCAGCATTACTCCTGAAGCTCAAAGATTCCAAATAAGAATCTATCTTGCAATTGCAGGCTGGTGATGATTATTTGAGACCATATAGTGATGTTTAAAGCTTGCAGACCTAATGGGGGTTATCTTGGTCAACAAACCCATCTGGCTGGTCCATATACACATCCTCATCAAGTTCTCCATTCAAAAATGCAGCTTTTACATCCATTTGATGAATAAAAAACTTATATTTGGCTGCAATAGCCAATATTAATCTGATGGAATTAAGCTTGGCTACCGGTGCAAAGGTCTCAGTATAGTCAAGTCCTTTTGTTTGAGAGTATCCTTTGGCCACAAGTCTTGCTTTGCTTGTTTCAATTGTACCTTCAGCCTTGTATTTTGTCTTGAAGACCCATCTGCATTCAATTGATTTTTGGTTGATTGGTAATTTGACTAAGTCCTAAGTTTGATTTTCCATCAGGGCCTGATATTCCTCAGTCATTGCAGATCTCCAAAACTTTGTCTGAGGGCTATTTAGGGCCTCTTTTACAGTCTGGGGCTCATCAATATGGACTGAATAGGCATAGGCTAAGTTTGTACCCTCATTGATATTGTAATTTGGGCAATTTCTTGTCCAATTGGATCTCCAGGGATTTGATACTGGAATGATCACCTATGGGATATTCCTGGGCACTGATTCTAGCTGAACCATGGTTGCAGAGTCCTCTGGAGTAAGAAAACTTTCAATGTTTTGCTCTGATTCTATCCTGACAATTGGCGGACTTGAGATCAGATTTTTGTCATCATCTGATGGCATTTTTTGTGAAAATTTTGAATTTTCATCTAACAACACATTGCTGAACTTGATTAGCTTCTTTGCTTTGGTAGTGTAGAGTCTTTATGCTTTACTCTGATTGCAGTAGCCCAAAAATATGCATTTTACACTTTTTGGCTCAAATTTTGACTGATTTCCGGCCAGTTTCTTGGCATATGCTGTACACCCAAATATTCTTAGATGTTCTGCACTTGGTCTGTATCTATACCATGCTTCAAATGGAGTAGAATCACAAAGTATTCTGTTATAACTCCTATTTTTAAGATATACAGCAGTGGCAACTGATTCCACCCAAAGATCATAGGATAATTTTTGATCATGGATCATAGATCTTGCCATATCAATTATTGATCTGTTAGCTTGTTCTGCTACTCCATTTTGCTGTGGGGAGTATGGTACAATTGTCTCTTGCTTTATCCCATGAATTTTGCAGAAGTGGATGAAGAGTTTTGAGGTATATTCTCCACCATTGTCAGAGCATATTTTCTTGATTTTTTCACCAGTTTCTCTCTCCACCATGGCTTTAAACTCCCTGAGCTTAGACAAAGCTTCTTCCTTTCTCTCCATGACATAGACCCATGTGTATCTTGTATAATCATCAATAAAAGTGATTACATACTTCATCCCACCTAAGGATAAATTTTGCATAGATCCACACAGATCTGAGTGAATTAGATCTAATTTTTTCTTAGTTTTGATTAACCCAGAGCTCTTGAAAAGTTGTCTGGCTTGTTTCCCATATATGCAGGCTTCACAGTGCTCCAAATTAGCTGGGGGATCAATTTTCACTCCAGAAATTAGCTGATCTTGGATCATTTGGCACAAATAATAAAAATTGATGTGCCTAAATCTCCTGTGCCAAAGCATTGGTGTTTCTTCACTTAAGTTACTTATATTGGATTCCAAATATGATGGAATAAAAGTCAACTTGTATAGGTTCTGATCTCTGATACCCAAAGCAATATGGGCATCATTTTGATCTGTGATTATGCATCCAGAATAGTCAAAGCTGAAACTGAGTCCTTCTGCAGTGGCCTTGCTTACAGATAGTAGGTTCTTGGCTATTTCTGGTACATAGGGTACTTCTTTGAGAGTCAGTGTATGGCTTCCTTGACTGCTTCTTAGGTTTACTTGGATAGTTCCTTCTCCCACTGCATCAAGTGTTCTATTGTCACCCATGAAAACCTTCTTCATTGGAATATCTTGATATTGGGTAAAAAGTTCTTTTTGGTGCATAAAGTGTTGAGATGCTCCAGAGTCAATATACCATGTCTGAGAATCATTGTTTGTGGTCATATTTAGTGCAGATATGAATAGTCTATCTTCAATTGTTGCAGCATTTCCATATTCAGACTTTTTCTGCTGACTATCTTTCTTCTTGAAGCACTGGTCTGATGTGTGTCTTTTCCTTTTGCAGTAGGTACAAAACAGGTGGCTATTGCCGCCAAAAGGTCTTGGGCACCTCCTTTGTTGGTTATCATTGCTTATTAGCATTCTCTTCTTCCTTCTTATTGGCACTTGATTTTCTTAATTCTTCACCTAGGAGCCTTCCATATATGTAATTTAAGGTCAAATCTTCAGTTCTGGACTCTAGGGCTGATACAAGGCCCTGAAACCTGTCTGTCAGGCTATTCAGGATGGTAACTATCACATCCTCATCAGTAGTTGGTATGCCAACAGATTCCATCTGATCTACCAGCAGGGTAATTCTGTTAATTAGATTTTTCATTTCTTCTCCTGGCAACATCTTTGTAGTAAAGGATTTTCATCTCAGATACATTTTCTCAGCAGCTGAACATGACTGGTAGGTGTCTTCTAATGCCTTCCAGGCATTCTTTGCTGTTTTTGCTCTTGAGCATTGAATTAGTAATTTGTCTTTAGCATTAATGCAAATGCAGTTAAAGGCACTTTGCTCTTTCTTCTGGTACTTTGAGGCTTCCTCTCCCACATCTTTAGGAGGGCATTCTTCTCCCAGGACAATATCCCAAAGGCCTCTTTCTTGTAGCAGCATCTTTATCTTCACCTTCCCCACATGGTAGTTAGATCCATCCAACTTTTCAGCAGAGGGAGAAATTCTAGTAATAGCAGTAGCAGACACTGCAGAGAGTGACAGCTTGGGGCTCATAGTCTGTTGTAAGAGTCTTGGAGATATTGGAAGTGATTGGGAGGACAAGTAGATTATGTGATTTTCACTTAATTGTTTGTTGAATGTAAAAGTAGTATTTATACTTTTACATGTTCTTGGCATTACAAACATGTAGAATATGTTAAGGAAAGTCCCAAGAACATGTGTGCAACGTTTGGGGCTGTTTGGACAACTTTGAGAATTTTCATGTTCTGGGTACCTGGTATTTTGGTGAAAATATTCCAAGTAAATCTCAACAAGGAATTTGGTCAGTATTCTCTAGGATATGAAGATAATGATCTAAGTGACTAAGTTAGGTGAATATTTAGGTGGAAATACAAGTTTTTACAACACCAAGCATATGTTTGCAGGATGTATATGCTACCAGCAATACAAGGTATATGACAACTTTGCAAGTATCAGACTAAAATTGTTGTAAAAGTTTGTGGCTTTTGCTTGATGATATATTGAATGTAAAAGTAGTATTCATAATTTTACATGGTCTTGGTATAACAAACATATAGAATAGGTTAAGGAAGGTCCTAATAAAATGTGTGCAAAGTTTGGGGCTGTTTGGACAACTCTGAGAATTATCATGTTCTGGGTGCCTGGTGTTTGGTGAAAATATTCCAAGCAAGTCCCAACAAAGAATTTGGTCAATATTTTCTAGGATTTGAAGGAAAGGAACTAAGTGACTAAGTTAGGTGAATACATAGGTGGAATTACAAATTTTTACAACATATTTCATATGTGAAGCCATAGAAAACAACTTGGCTAGCCGGTTTACTGTCTTACAGATGAAATGATTGCTGACATATTTACCAATCCATTAGCTAGAGACAGTTTTGAGTATCTTAGGTCAAAATTAGGACCAGCCAGTATGAACATTTAGTTGAGTAGAAGTACTATGTGGAATACCTAAGGTAGTTGTGGGTAAGCAATTAATGAGGGATGATTCCATGGTTGCAATATGAATGGCACAAGGGGAGGTAGAAGATGGGAATACCATTTGGTAAACTAGTATGGTAGCATTATACAGAACTGCCATACTGCTGTTGCAATGCCATTGGAGGCTTGTAATTAGTCCATTAGCACACCATCAAGTTTCTTGCCTCATAAGGCAATTACATATGTTGGCTGGTTGGATCTGCTTGTATAGATGTAGAGCACATCCAGAACATTACAATGCCATGCAACTCTTGTCAAAAGACTGCTTAAACACTGTCAAGCTTTTAAGTTTAATTGGTAGTAAAATCTGCAAAATGCCATTATAATCCCATCATAATACTGTGTAGAGGGACATTAATTCCAAGTTGCCAGCATTATGATGTCCTTGTTGCAGGATCCTGATGACTGATCTGGATTGGATCCACCTGTGGGACCAAATTATTTTTCATAGGGCATTCAATACAGAACTCACATAAATAAGACTTGAGCACACAAATGAGGGGGACCAGAATCCAGCAAGGAGAAGGAATTTATTGGCTCAGTGCCAAAAAGCACTTTGTGGATAAACAGGAGTTATTTGTGACAAAAGTGGCGGCAACCAAGCATGTGTTTGCAAGATGTATGTATTACCAGTAATACAATGTATATGGCAACTTTGCAAGTATCACACTGAAAAGCCATAAAGTTGAGTTGACAAAAGTATGTCAATTGAAGTGTGTGTGCACATATATAGAGGTTGGTAAGCAGGAGGTCATAGTTTTTTGTATCAAACTATGGGTAGAATACCCAAGGTAGTAGTGGGTAAGCAATTCAAAGGGATGATTCTATAATAGAATATATGAATGACATAAGGGGAGGTAGAAAAAGGATATACCTTATAGTAAATTGATACAGTAGCATTATAAGGTACTTGCTGTAGGCCAATATACTGCAATTGTAATGCCAGCAGAGGTCTGCAATGAAGCCATCAGAACACCATCAGGTTTTTGCCATATAAGGCAATTGGATATATTGGCTGGTTAGGTCTGCTCACATAAATGTAGAGCACATTAAGTCCATCAGAATGCCATGTAATTCTTGTCAAATGACTGCTCAAGCACCATCAAGTTTTTAACTTTAATTGGCCGTAAATTCAGCAAAGTGCCATTACAATCCCATCATGAGATTGTGTAGAGGGTCAATAATCCCAAGCTTCTGGCATTATAATGGCCACATTGAGGGATCCTAAAGGCTGATCTGGATTGGATCTACCTACAGGACCAAATTATTTTCATAGGGTAAGCAAGCCCAGTGTATCTATTTAATGGTCATTTATATGATGTACTAGTTGAGAGGTGGCATGTTTCTGCTGTAAGATTTGCAATTACACCTAAATACTCATCCAACTGAGACACCTAAGTTATTACTAACAAATCTTCAAGAATTCTGATGGAATTCCTTGCTAGGACTCACTTAGAATATTCACACCAAAACACTCTGAACTCAGAGCATGAAATTTCTCAAAGTTATCCAAACTACCCTGCACTTTGCAAATGTGCTCTTGGAACCTTTCTTTATGTATTTTACTGGTTTCTCTGCTAAGGCCATATCAAAGTATAAATACAACTTTTATGTTCAACAAGTCATTGAGTGAATGCCACATAATCTATATGTTCTCCTGGTCACTTCTTATAGTTTCATAACTCTTACAACAGCTTCCATCAATGTCTGCAAGCAGATCTTTGAATATTGTTACTGATACTTGCTAATGTTATTCTTGGATGTGACTTACTACACACATAGTGCAAATTGGCATCTGTAATGCAACTGTTAATATATGACTTGGATACTGTCATGCTAAATGGTGTCCTGACAGTGATTGCACCTTGCAATTGCAGGAATTCAACTTTATCATGGTTATTTGATGCAAGCATTATTGTTGTTTCTCAGAAGGCTTTTGATGTTGAGTTCACACAAACATGGTGGAGGCAGCATTTCTACTCCGGTAGGGTATAGACAAGACTGATATGTCATATGTGTTGTAAAGATTTGCAATTCCACCTAAATATTCACCTAACTTGGTCACTTAGATCATTACCTTCAAATCCTAGAGAATACTAACCAAATTCCTTGTTGGGATTTACGTGGAATATTACCCAGAAAATAAAAATTCTCAAAGTTGTTCAAACAGCCCCAAACTCTGCACACATGCTCTTGAGACCTTTCTAAACCTATTCTAAGTGCGTACTATGCCAAGACTATGTAAAAGTATAAATACTACTTTCACATTCATTAAATCATTAAGTGAATACCTCATAATCAATATGTTCTCCCAATCACTTCCAATATCTCCAAGTCTCCTACAACAATATGTGCCTGAAAAGCTCTCAACAGAATAATTGTAACCTTTGGGGATCTTTGCCTAACTATTTAAGTTATGGTATTCTGGGCACCTGATTTCTAATTAAAATACTTCAGCAAAAGTTTAACTACAAAACTGGACTAGATGCAAAACAATTCATTAGCTATGGTCTAGGTCAGTAAGTTAATCTTAATTTATATCACTTAGTAGATCATTAAAAAATGCTTTATGGGGCAGTCAATTCTAAAGAATTTCAACTAACAGTTTAGAAGGGAAAACACCAGCTGAATGACAGCAAGATACTGTTATAGTACCTGCAAATACTACTAGTATACTAGCAAAAGAACATTAGAATTTTGGCAGAATATCAGATAAGTTCAAAGCTTAAGATTTACATAGGATACCTTGAGTTACAGTGTGGTGGTAACCAAAGAGTCAGATTTTACTCAATAATGCTTCTGGTGTATTCAAGAGTAATCCATATGAAAAAACTCAAATATTCTGCTGGTATTCATCTGATGCTTTTCCTCCAAATTTTCAGCAACAAATTTTGGTGGAAGTAGCAAGCAGCTGATTACCAAATTTGGTATGAGCACCAAATAGCCTAGTCTTCTGCTGGAAAATATGTCTGCTTGTCTGCCCAACAGCTAGCACCTGAGATATTGAGAGTTGTTGGTTATGAGAAACTTGGAATTCAGATGATATTATGACAGTATGCAGCTGGCCTTGTCTCATTTTTTTTCCTAGGGAATATGAAGCAAGGCCTATATTTACCATTGTTGTAGGTATAGAATGTATTGACAGCGCTACCCATTTGGCAACTATGTAATCTACATACTATCAGGAGTACTTTGCCAAACCAGTGTATAAGCAATTTTCAGATTCAAAACCAATTGATATTGATCAGTATTCAATTGGGAGAACCCCTCCCCAATTGGATGAGCTGTTGCGAGGAAGGTAAGGTTTTGAAGATCTTCATTCAGATCGATAGTCACTATTGTTATTAGGCAGTCTTGCATAAATATGAATCAATAGCGGGAGAATGTCAGCATAGAGTAGATGCAAACTGTTGTAGACAGAGAGTAGAGTACCGCTCCAGGACTGGTCAGTACTACTTTATTTGGCCCAATAATACCCATTAGAGTATGCAACTTATAGTACAACCGAAGATAAGGTTCAACTAAATTCTACAGCAATAAAACGAACTGGAATAATTTAGAAATCAGGGAAATTCGGAATTTCACGTGGTCCGCCTCAGTTCTGCTTAGACTTGGACTTCGGCTTCTTGTAAGTCTTTCTAAAGAAGTTGATGAACAAGACCAAATAAGACGAGAGTAGCGCGCAGCCAAAGAGGGCAGCACCAACTGTTCCGGAACAGTCCCCGACATGAGGAACGACGGGGAAGAAATTAAAAGCGAAGTAGTTGTAGGTGCAGAAGTACACGAAGCCAAGATCGAGAATGAACTGGGTAATCTGCATGGTAGTCAGATACTTCTTCCACCAGATACGAACACCAGCTGTAGCACGGAAATAATAATAATACATGAACACATGAACGCAGAGATTCAAAGTGATTGGTACCCAAGACTGTTGCGCGATGTTAGTGGATATCCTTTCAATGGGGAGAATTTGATCAAAACCCTTACCACTGCAGTGCTACCTACGAGCTGTGTGTAACAAAGCACCATGGTCAAACTATGGTGGTAGTAATGCAGGAATTCTGGAATGTTCAAATCGGTTAGTAGAGGCACAGTAGAGTGCAATCCAAGCCCGAAATACCTAGATTCTTCTTCTTCAGCACCAAGAATATGGTGTCAATGAGTTCATAGTATTTTGTCAAGTAATTAAGATAATATAGCAATTCCAAGCGTTGCGTCCAGGAGCTCTGGTTACAAACGGAACCATACACGCCCTCATTCCAAACAATCGGAATGATGTTCTCGGCAATGAGTAGCAGCAGTGCAGCAGATAGGGTAGTCAGGAACAAATTGTGCAGCTTGAAGAGGAACTCCAACTGGAAGGGCTTTCTATTTTTCATAAGATACTGTCCACCGAAGATGACCACCAGGTAAAGAATACACGTGCCGGCGACCTCTGGAACCGTTGAAAGTGGAGTCACTCCTTCTACAAACTTGAACGATGTATATGATTCGCCAACCACATATTGATATGCCTTGTTCAAATATGGCTCTAAAGGGATGAGGAATGGCTGTTCGGGGCTCCACATCAAGACAGAGAATCGACAAAATCAAGAGATATCTGGTTGCTTCCTACCGCCCTCTCTCCTTTATACGAACTGTAGCAAAATATAGCACCAACCTGCAGCCCAATCGCATTCCACTGACAGTACGATTTCCCTACCTCCTACCCCTTTCTTAGAAGATCATTTATTTATTTATTGCTGGTCACTTGAATTTCTTTGGCTAGGAGTGTTCACACCCCGACCCATAAATACCTTTCTGGCGAAACCAGTAATTTTCCCTACGCATAGCATTGGATATCACGTGTCGACTTGGCAGATGTGTAACATTTAGGTTGTCTTATAACTTCACATGTATTTCGGAATTTCCGACCAGCCCAGCACGGAAACCTCGTAAAATCCCTCGGCTGCCGAGCGATCCGGATGAGGCCGAAACGGTCGGCTTTATGAGGAATCCTTCGGATATCTAAATGGGCCATTTTATGATCATGCGATCAGACTTTGATAATTATTCTTCAAATTGCGCAATATTTTTCCTATTAGATTGCACACGACCATACGTCACCCCCTAGGCACTCTGCTTAATCGATATAATTTACATTAATAGATGGATTAGTAAGCTTCACTAATCGCATTATGAATCCAACCTTCCATTGGCAATATGGAAGCCGAGTCGGTCACATGATTTCGATTCCCCATCAAAATGGCAAGCTGCGGTGGCATGGATCTTTCTCCTTTATCCATCGATTTTAAGGTTAGTCTCGCAGCGAGAGAATCTTTTATATAAACCGGGCATCCATCCGAATCAAATTTCTAATCGCAACATTTTCTCATTCCCAAAGGAAGTTCAAAAAAATGGGTCGTCGTCCAGCTCGTTGTTATCGTTATTGCAAAAACAAGCCCTATCCCAAGTCCCGTTTCTGTCGTGGTGTCCCCGACCCCAAGATCAGAATCTTCGATTTGGGTCGTAAGAAGGCTAGCGTCGATGAGTTCCCTCTCTGCGTTCATTTGATTTCCAACGAATACGAACAACTTTCTAGCGAAGCTTTGGAAGCTGCTCGTATTAGTTGCAACAAGTATATCACCAAGATGGCTGGTAAGGATTCCTTCCACTTGCGTGTTCGTGTTCACCCCTATCACGTCGTCCGTATCAACAAGATGTTGTCTTGCGCTGGTGCCGATAGACTCCAAACTGGTATGCGTGGTGCTTTCGGTAAGCCCCAAGGTACCGTTGCTCGTGTCAACATCGGTCAAATCATCTTCTCCATCCGTACCAAGGACTCCAACAAGGCTGTTGTCATTGAGGCCCTTCGTCGTGCCAAGTACAAGTTCCCTGGCCAACAAAAGATCATTCTCTCCAAGAAGTGGGGCTTCACCAAGCTCACTCGCGAAGAATACATCGTCGAGCGCCAAGCTGGCCGTCTCCAACCTGACGGCTGCTATGTTAAGTACATCACCGAGCACGGTCCCCTCGAGAACTACTTCAACAGAGTTTCCGCTTAAGAGATCTCTTTAACCGGAATAAAGATGTGATAATTACTAGTCCAGTTTTGTTTCGGAGATAGGATTCATAAAGCTGTATGATAGGACACATGCGAAGGAGTGCATTGACATTTGTTTCATTAACAACTTTCCACCGTACATGTGGATTCCATAATAAAATATGAAGTCTAACGTTAGTCAGCATCTTGACACTATTTGTATGATTGTAGGTTGCGAACGAAATGGTATATTCCGACTTGGGCCTTGAAGAGCAACCTATGTATCATGTGGTATCTCACATATGGCTAGAACCAACGTCTATGTGTTGATACCAGGAACGTATGTATGTATAGAGTACTTGTCTTGTTTGAAATATAGATCAAACTTCGATTGAATGGCACTCTTGTATCGGCTTAGCACCAGTTTGGCTTATAAAACATCCATGGGATCGCTATTTCAAGTAGCTAAGCCAAGCGCCCCTGGAGCCACTGAGTACACAAAAAGAGGCATACAGTGTCATGACAGAACTTATCTTGATTTTCTCGCTACCCACCTTCAAAGAGCACTCCACTGAAAGATATCATGGAGTCACAACAAGCCCAAGATTCATTGGGTTCGAAAGATCCAGAGTTCACTTCCCAAGATAATCCTAATAGGCCGAAGAACCTCGCTCTCAGGGATTCAATCATTAAAGCCGACTTCGATGCTTATTTAATGCCCACCTCGCCTAACTTTATGCCTGATAAGCCGGAGCCCTCAGGTCCGATGAATATGGGGCTGATAGTACAGGTTACACACCATCATTGAAGCTTGAATTACTGCCTTTGTGATATTAAAATTGAATAGATTTTTCCTTCCTTGTTGTTAGGGATGATTGGTTGTATGTGCGCAGGATGGCTACTTGACATGGCCAAGGTAAGTAGTGATCCTAGATTTCCATCAAGCTTACCCAAGCCCTTATACCGCTTGCGAAGTCACAGGAATCCTTCATGAGGATCAGTAAATTGTTTATTCTGGTTCCAATACTGCTAAATCTAAAGGGGAATTTGGAGATGAATTTGGCAACGCGACTATCCACTTCAGTATGCAACTACGCACGCCATCCATTGAGCGCATTCTAATCCCCCATCTAGGCCAATCTAGGTGACTTGGATGTTCCGAGGAATAGGCGGGATATCTTATTGGGGAATTTGGCGGTGCTTCAAATGCAAGCTATTAGTATTGGGTTCGTGGCTGGGGCTGTCTCGATATTGCTCGGATTCATTGTAGAAACATCGGCAAACGATTTCTTCGAGTTGATACTGGTCCTTGCGAGCAGTGTTGTCTGTGCTTCTCTCAGCTCCCTCATCCTGGGAATCCTGATGTGCGTGATTATTTTGCTGAGCAGAAAGCTTCATATCAATCCTGATAATATTGCTACCCCGTTAGCGGCGGGTTTGGGAGACGTGATAACTTTGGCATTATTGGTTGGTTTTAGCCAACTATTTATACGCAACCTATGTAAGGCCTTCCTTCCGCCATTTTACGGTGACAAAATCATAACCGAGATTTCTAGATTCTCCTGCCTGCATCGTGGTTCTACTGGCTGCATTGATATCTCTACCACTATGGATATTCGTGGTGTACCGAAACCCTTTTGTTTGCCATCTATTGTATGAGGGGTGGTCCTCGATACTCCTGGCAATGTTCATTGCAAGGTAACAGACTTGATCAAGGAAATCTTCGAGGTTTCAATACCCTGACGGTTTTATTTGACTAGCTTTGCAGGTGTAATCCTTGAATATTTTGTAGCTCACTTGAATGGACTCGCAATTTTGGGCCCAGTCTTGAACGGTAAACATCCAACTTGATGCTGCTGTATACATCTTTATTAGACAAGCTATTGATAGGTATATCCGGAAATATTGGGACGATATGTGCTTCAAGATACTCTACTGCACTCCATGCCGCCATGAGGGAGCCGCATGGGCAAATCTTCAGTTCTTTGTTCACGGTTAATCTGATGCTGCAGTGGCTATTCCTGGTTTTCCTTAAGTCTACTGGCTTTGATCATGAGGTCATTTCTCTCTGGGTCTTTGGTATTTACACAGTAGCCTCATGTGTGCTGGTAAGAATGTCCATCTCATTGTTTACCCACGAAGATTCAAAACTTACCCCAAATACTTTTTCCAGGTGGCGATCATTTTAGTATTTGCCCGTTGGATCACTTGGGTGCTATGGCTGCGTGAGCGGAATCCTGATAATTACGTTATGCCCATGATGTAAGCTGAATGCTGTTTAATATTGCTGTTTTCCAGCTTACTGATTCTAGATAGCACCTCAATAGGGGACTTTCTAGGAACCTCTCTGCTAGTAGGTGGGCTGCTATTAGCACAAAAAATCATGTAATATCCAGCAGAGCGTTTGGTCTGATCTATGGGTCCTAAAGAACTATACCTATGCTCAAACTATTTTCGGAACGAAGAATTCAATTGGGATTTACCAAATAGGTCATCAAAGATTTTGGCATGCAATGTATTTCACAATAAAGCAACCTCTTGGAAGTGCTCCCAAATAGAGAAGAACTGACTAGGGCATATTCAATATCAATGGCGTGAGGCTACAGATTACATGGTCATATAATCTACCCGTCGTACTCTCCTATGCCCACTTAAATGTATCCCATATACAAGCTGTAACCTTGGGAGTGTGTAACATTTAAGGCGTAAGATACCATGAATTCCCCGACGCTCGTAGTGAATGTCACACAACACTATAAAGTAGGAGCCAAAATGGTCAAGACTCTTTCATACTGGATCTCTCCATTAGCACTGACTCGGCTTATCGCACCTGTCTATACTCAAAAGGAATAAAAGGACAACATATCAAGCCACTCTAAAAGCAAGAATTGGAAATCCAGGTAATACAACTACCATATTAATGCATTCACGCATGCATCACCTAGTGATGAGATGCACATTGTAATTAAAGGCCATGCACTCGATTGAGAGAGACAGCTATTACTATTCAAGGGGCACTCGACATTTTACCTCCAGCAGCCAACTCCAGGATTTCCCATTGTTACCTAGGAGATGGGTCACTGGATCACCGAATTTTTGTAGCAGATGTCTCACAATAGTCAGCTCACAACAAAACCTACTGCAGAAAGGTTGTATAGAGTATTCTTTGTTTACTTTCCACTTCCGGAAACCCCGTTAGGCCTTATTGAGATTGCCGCAATATCAGTAGCAAAGCTTCCTCATCTGTTGATCGACTTGAGATGCTACAATGAGATACCAAAATCTTGGCTCCTTTGTATATTAGACTTTTGGATATATCTGACATATGACGTCACCCATGGAGCTATGAGTTTCATCTTGAGTCTGCCCGCGTGGTCTTTCGGTTGGTCTCCTGACAATGGCCTTCACACAAGGCATCAGACTGTTTACCAAATCAAATATTTTATTCTGACAGAGCCATTTTGAGTATTCGATGAACAAGAAGTATGAAACATCATCACCGTTATTTCCGGTATTCGAAACAAGGAGTAAAGTGGCATTTATGATACACGAGATGCTTTCGTGTCGGGTGTGCGGGTGTGGGCCTGATTTGCGTTGAACAAACCCAAATGCAGCACAACAAGGATACTTCGTTGTAACGCTGATTAGCATCTAATAGGCCAACAATACAGCGTATGTATGAAATGCATCATAAATTCATTGTCATCAAGGAATTTGATTGGCATACCCTCTTCCCCATATTTTTCTCGGGCTTTGCGGCTGCTCAGCGAAAATCCCACAGCATGAGGATGAATCCCTCATTAAGAAATGGATACAATCCAAACACCTTGGGTATCTGGGTCATGCGGACTCTCATGTATGTTGAATATTCAGAGAAATAGTCTTGGATTGTTAGACAAATGCGTCTCAGCACTTTATACTTTTTCTGTATCAACTAATCCGAAACTACCTGAAAAATAGGTGGTGCATATGTTTAATCGTGTTGGCTCACAACTGGGATACTGATCACATACGACATTGACTTGGTGTATTTGATATAATATGTAACAATCTTCCGTTCAATCTAGGTTACAAAGTCTGAACGATCCTCTCATGGCTTTGGGCCCTAAGAGTCAATGCGAATTGCCTTGCCTCAATTGGTAGAATACGGATCCTGCTAAACAATACCACCGGTTTCCATCAAGCTACAGATGCACAACCAGCTTGGCTAATATTTTACATTACTCACGGCCGATGCAACAAACCACCAAGACGGCTTGGGGTCGTTCGGATTGAATGTGTTCAGCAATCTTCAAGAAACGAAGAGTGAGTAATCCATGGTGTATTGATCTGGTCCAGAGTGCTCAATTCCTGCCGCCAAATGATCAATATATTCGCATCTGTCGCTATTAAAAGCCGGCAATCAGCGTTCCGAAAAAGTATAGGCTGTGATCCGAAAATGCTGATTTCGACCTATTCCAAGTAAACAATTTATGCAAGATTAGTCCGTTGTGAAGCGTATTTAAGAAGAACCATGTGGATATGTATTGGTTCTAGTCTTAAAAGAAGATAATTGAATGGCCTTGGGTTGCATCAAAGTACCACAGTTACATTAAACCTATGTTCTACAAACCCACAGGGAAAGATTAACAAACTACCAGCGGAAGAGATGCAAATACTGGGAAAGTCAAGTATTGACTAACGAATTGCCGAATATACTTGGGCTCAGGCTCAAGCTCAAGCATCGAAAGAGTATGAGACATGCTGCTGCCTCAGAGCCAATAGCTTGCGAGCAAATACGGATTTAGGAAGCATCTGTACATTAATTACCATTGATGCATTTGCGTAAGTTGAGGTGGTTAGGGACACAGGGTATTTGCAGGAGAGGTGATGAGACTTATCATTTTGCATCAATGTTTTCAATGTTGACCACGAACAAAGGTCGAGGCTGGGGTAGTCAGCTGTTTAAACAAGACGGAGTGGTGCAAGGGCATTACATCAGAACACCTACCTGAAAACAATGGTCAACTGATGGGCTCTGATGGGAATATATTCGTTGTATCCTAATGATCAACATCACCGTTATGTGGAATGGTCATACCCCTTGCATATCATAATGGGGGTGTTACCACCGTGATATGCCTGTGGTTATTGCGGGCAAGGCCATCAAGCTGTGTGGCTGACTAAATCCATGGATTTTGGATTACTGAACAAGTACGGTGAAGTATATGCCAAAAGTTGCCTGGTGGCTATTCGTACCACCTACCCTCAGGTATGCCAGAAACAGCCAAAGGATTAAATGTTTTGGAGTCTGCTACCAGGTGAGATTATTTTGAGGCAATTCCAACCTATTCCAGACTATGGTGGGACCTGTAATATACAGAAATTAATTTGGCATTGGCAGTGGTCATCATGAGCAAGGGTATTTAATATTGTCGCCTGTTCACTACCGCCTATCCTTTGCACAATAAAGATTGATACAGGGTTAGCTGGAAATATGCGTATGCTTCAATCCTCTTTGTTGCAACAAGTCGACATCTGGCATTCTTATCGAGGCTCCACTCAATAATTGATGTCAAAGAGCTGAGATTATCTTGGCATATCCCGAAGATTGTGCAACTGAAACTAATTGGAAATCGGCATCATGTCGACAAACCAACGAGCGTAGCCGTACCATACCATAGTTCAAGTTCATCAGAGAACGTTTATCTTGAGATAGAGATGGGCTTCGTTGATAATGCTGGCCTCCAATGGCCTTTGTGGTCGTGGACAATCCTCAGTACTGGCAATCACCGATTGCTGCCTTGCCTCCTAACAACTGCAACACATCATTAATTATCCGATTGTTTATTTTTGATCCCATAATCTTCCGAATCCGGCCCAACTGCTCTAGAATCACTTGTATTTTGGGGAGGCCAATGAGCTACGATCGTAATAGCATGAATAAGGATAAGGTCACAAATGATACTTTCTGCTTTTGGCTATGGAGCCTATGGTTACCAGCGGCATTGGATTGGACCACCGCAAAATGTCAATGAAACATTAGGAAAGTTTAATCGTGATTTATAGTTAAATTCCCTTGAAGGACATCGCCCATTAATTATCCCATTCAATCAATCTGGAAAAACAATAATTCTGCCTCCTAATTTAGAAGCAGTGAAATTTTAACTCCTCCATTCCAAACGTATGAACAGTTTTGGTGATTCCTCAGATTTTGCATTCTAAACTGGGATCATAGCTGGAACAAGAAAAATATCAGCTATACAAATAACACCGCTTGGATAAATGCGGCCCAACTTACTTTGCTGCACAGCCAGCTACTTAACTGTTCTTTCTTTCAACCCACATAAACTTCGTCAACGGAAATCTTGCCTCTGGATTTTCCTTCTCTGAAGTGAATCAACTAGAGTGTTAGCACAGTGGGTGCAATTCGTCGACAGACAACTTGCTACTTATTTTACAAGACTAATACCTCCTTATTCACCTCTATTCATTCTTCAACAGACTCACGTTTAGTTCCGCTCCCCTATTTTTGTTTCTCTTTCCTAGCAGCCCCAACTGCTCTTATTTCATCCGTGGGGTGTTGAGTAACTGCAATATCCCTTCAAAATAATGACAAAAGACAAAAAGAGCGAAACCTCACTCTCCAAATCAGCCCCATCACCCAAGTATTTGGAAGATATCGCTGGTCTTTTCGGAGGGACAATTTTCGATAGCCCCAAAAGGAACGATGCCGAGGTGCCTAATTTAGGTGGGGGTAACGATGGTGCCTTTACCTCCTGCTCTTCCGATCAGGCTATACCTTTTTCAACAAAGCGAGATGATTCTGTAGCAAGAAAACTAAAAATACTGCCCTCAGCTCAAAATGATAAGGTGGGTCAAAAGCGAAGACCACGTTCACACTCAATGCAGCGGTGGACTTCGTACAATACTTATAAGCCGTACACTCACTCGGGCAACATAAGAACCAGCACAAACAAAATTTTCGATTCATATTCAAGCCCATTATCTCATAAGCAACATTCCCCAGAGTTGAGCTTCAAGCTGAGTAGCTTGGTTCATAAACCCTCTAAGCATATTTTAAACTCCAATCAATCTCGCAACTCTACACTAACTGCTGCTTTGAATGCCGTTGATTCCTTCCCCGATATTGAGGGCACGTCAAGACTAAACGTCGAGAAATATAAGCATACAACAACAGACGCAGTTAAGCAACCGTTTGTCGGTATGAATACGAATCCCTCGGAGCTGCCTGTTCCATCCGCGCCCCTGTCAAAAAAAAACAAGAAAAACCTGACGCTAGAGCCACTTCATACCAGAAGTATCTCTGACGCACTTAATTTATCTCCAGCTTGCTCCTTCACAGATTCCACCTCTTCTTGCAGTTCTGCGTCCGGAAGGATGTCCACATCTCCTTTCGTCTCCCCGCCATTCTATAAAAATACATTTGATTCGGACTCGTTGTTCTCATCCAAGCCCTCGAAGCCAGTGCCAGTCCCCAGATCCAAAAATCCCGGTGAAGACTCTTTTAATTCCCTGGGTTCTCATAAGGGCTCAGAAACTAGTGCTTTCACCAAAACCCACATAAAGCGCTCCTCTACGCCGTCTTCCCTCCGAAAGGTTTTGAATATTCAACCTTCCGATGCAAAGTCGGATCCTAGTCAAGGTACTCGATAGTCCTATGTCCTTATGTCTGTTCGGAATTCATACGAAATCTGGCACTAGGCCCCCTACATCTCTTTAACTCTCCCAACTTGACTTTAACCTTCTACATTTAGGTCATAAATACACCACGCCCCGTAGTGAGAAATCCAGGAATAGTAACAGCACACTGGGAACTGATTCGCCGATCCACTCGGAGTTTGATGACGAAGAATGCGATAGTACTTCGTCTGATATCTCACCATTATTCCTGGGACGACAATCTAGAAAAACGAGCTTGAATACTGAATCCACCTCTGGGACACCAGAAGGAAGCATGTCTGCATTGGGACTGATCGATGATAAATTTTCTTCGGTCCATGTGAAGCAAACTATTTATGAGGAACTGAAGCTGGCGAAAACCAAAGCAGATGCACAGATCAAACAGCTCCTGAAGCAGCTCTACCAGAACTTCGAAGGGTCTGACGATGAGGGACAAGGCATCGAGTTGCCGGATGTACATGATTCCAAATCAACCCAGTCCATGCGACTGGATATAATCCCTGAGAACTCCTCTCGACAGCGTAAGCCTCCGAAAGAATTCTCCAGACCAAAGAGTTGGCCTCCTACTGCTTTAGGTAAGAATCCATTTCTAGTGTGTTTTTTTGTTTGTCTGTAGAAGCAACGTATTCACGGGTTCACCACCAATAGCATCATCGCATGTCACCCTTCTTACTCGGGTGGAATCTTTAGCCAGGCAGATCCTAGATGTAGAGGTTGAGGAATTAGACCAACAAGGCAGAGCCGGAGAGATTATGTCTAGTTTACAGCAATTCCTTGATGAGCAGAGAGCTCTATCGGTGGGCAATGCCCTAGTGGACGATTTTTTATCTAGCCTGGTTTGGATATTTGCTCCCTGTGCTCGTCTAGTCGGGGATTTGGTAGGATACACAGTACATACTAGTTTTGAGTTTTTACGAGTACTTACCAACAGTGAAATGGCAGCAAAAAATCAATGAAGACCGTGTCGTTTTTGACACAAGTGATTTGATTAGAGTCGAAACGCCGACTATCCTGGAATTCACTTCACCATTTCGCCCTACTTCCCCACTGCGCAACGAGTGCTCGCAAAGCCCTACGCCAGAGCCTATACTATCTCGGCCATTATTCACGCCACCTGTTGTCAATACTATTCCCGCCAGTCCTGTCCATCACAAAGCACAAAGCCTCCCACCCAGCCCTACAAAGACCCCCCAAACCTCATCTGCAACCATTTCCACGCTTTCCGCCTCACCCACATTGTCAGCACAGACCTCACTTCAAAACTCCCGACTACAGGGTACCTTAACGGACCCCTCGAGAATCCGAAGCCCCGTTTTTTCGGAATCCCCCCCGTTTTTGGAAAAACGGAGAGTTTCTGAGAGTGCCATTCTAATGCGCCCAAGCCGGCTGATGCATCACAATACTACAATGGAAGCCGAGGCTAGACGATCAAAAGCAGGCTCAGATATCGATCAGGTCTTCCTTAATAGTAATTTGGAGCGAGAGTTGATGCTTCGCCGGGGAAACAGTGACCGCACCCCTACTAAACCCAAGGAACATCGAAAGGTTAGTCTTCACGTATCCGTAGCAAAGTTGATCCGCTCGGATTAACGCTTCTCCCATGCTTCAGAGCGGACGGCAGGTGATAAACTTTTTCAAATCTTTACGGCTATCCATGTCAAGTGGGTCCAGCTCTTTGTCCACCTCTTCCGATACTCCACCACAAACCCCCACACGTACAAGTGATCCATCCAGTGAAAAAAATCTATTTAGACCTCAGCTGGATCGCGAGCAGTCTCGGAAATCCACATCCTCCTACTCGGTGCAGCTGTCCAAGGAGAGTCTGCCTTTGGATAGTATGGCTTTGGATGAATCTGCATTTAGTACTCCAGATACTCCGGAAATGATCCTGTGTCGTATATGCGAGGAGGAAGTTTCATCATATCAGCTGGATCGGCATTCTGAGCATTGTGCTGTAACGCAGCAATATCATATCAAGCAGGACGAAATCAACCTTGGTCTACAAAGGCTTGCCGGATCAGTTGCTCGTCGGAGGCAGGAATTGATGGTTAGTTTACCATAGTCGAATATGAGAGAAAAATGGGAATCTGACGTTATTGTAGCAATCTGGTGGAAGCAACCGTATGATCAAGGACGCGGAGAATATCGAGCATATGGTCAACAAGTAAGCTAAAAATATGACTGCTTTTCATTGTGAAAGAAGGACTTAGTTTTTTTATAGAACCATTCGAATCAATGACTCCGGAAAGTATGCCACTTCCAAATTCCAAAAGTACCGAGATAAGCTCAATCGTATCATTGGAAGTACGCCCAGCTCCGGTGTTGATACACAGATTATAAACTATGCAAACAGAGCTAATGGAATCGTAAGTGAGGTTTGTACCAAAATCGCTGGTGCTGTGGCTAACGCTTTTTTTCAAAGATCCAAGAGAAGTCCGATTTACTCTCCAAATTCCACACCACATATGCAGCCAACAATGCCAATTCCGTCTCTTCTACCAATTTGAGTGTTCGCTCTGGGCAGGAGCCTTCTGCCACCGGTTTCAACAATGGATATTCCAACAACCACCGCAATAGTCGCTCATTCAGCGGGCCTGTCCCCACTCGAAGCCTCAGCTATGGTAAGCCACAATATCGTCTCCATGGATATCAGCGGGCTAGCCGAGTCTAACCTGAATGAACTTAGAAACGGACAATAGCTCCTCGCCCTTGGTTGGGCCGTCAGGCTCCAAAAGACTTGTTTCACTGTTCAATGCTATTCTACGTGGTGGTGGTAAAAGATCTACGTCTTATTGCAGCGGCAGCGTCCTTGAAAAAGCAGTAAGTCATGCTTTAATGTATGGAACAGTCCAAGCAACCCATGTACTAAGTCGTCTTGATGCTCTAGACTCAGCGAGGGGCCAGGATGCCGAGTATCAAAGACTTCGAAATCTTGAAGCCGATCAGTCGAGGCGCCTTTGGAAAAGTATATCTAGCCAAGAAACGGACTACACATGACCTGTATGCCATCAAGATTCTGAAGAAGTCGGATATGGTCCGGAAGAACATGGTCAGTCAGGTGATGGCCGAGAGACGTGTGATGAGCTTGGCAAAAACCCCGTTCGTCGTCAAGCTCTATTATGCTTTTCAATCCACTGACTATCTTTATCTGGTAAGTCTCGCATGACTGTTTTGGAATGCTGAAATCTCACCACCTTCTCCCACTTAAGGTAATGGAGTATTTGATCGGTGGCGACTTGAGCTCATTGTTGCAAATAATGGGTGCTTTTGAGGAAGATATGGCCCGCATCTACACAGCAGAGACAGTCCTTGCTCTGGAGTACTTGCATAATAACGGAATAACTCACAGAGATCTGAAACCGGACAACCTTTTGATTGACGCTGAAGGACACATAAAATTGACAGTATGATTAGTTGTGTAGCGATTGATGTAATCAAAGCATTGATTTTCTTTTGGTAGGACTTTGGCTTATCCAGAATATCAGTCAAGGAGAAGGAGGCATACTCTGGTGCTTCCACGGAGAAGATGGTATGGCCGTATATTCCGGCCCAAAAGGCCTTCCCCGACTTCAACTAACCCTTCCTTCAGAACCTCCGAGGAACCCTGAAATCTCATAAAAACCTTCGCCGTGCGGCACTAGAACAATCGCTACAGTCTATGGCCTCGCATAATTCATTACGAGGCACGTTGAGTCGTGATAAGATTGCATCTGCCCGGTTGCGCGCATTGAAAAGCGAAGTAGCTCGAGATACCAAGCTGCTAGGAACACCCGACTATCTGGCACCTGAGCTCCTGACTGGGGTTGGACATGGTATGTTGCTTGCTAGCTTCGGCCGCCCACGCGTTCAACTAAGACATTACCTCGTTAATAGGCCCTGCTGTTGATTGGTGGGCACTGGGTGTTTGTCTCTTCGAGTTCCTGGTGGGCTATCCACCATTTATGGATGAGACTCCCGAAGCGATATTCAAAAACATTCTAAATCATGGTAAATAATGAAGGGTTGAGGGATTTGGAGCGGTGACTGATCAAGTATTGTTCATAGCAATTGACTGGCCTCCGGAGGGGATCTTGTCGGATTCCGCAAAGGATCTTATTTCAAAGCTGCTTACTGTAGATCCCGAAGTCCGTTTGAAATCAGAAGGTATCTATCGTTGTTGATGCTGCTTGAAGGCTCGGCCACTCAACGCTACACCCTATATCCAGGTGTCAAGAAGCATCCGTTCTTTGATGGAATAAACTGGGATAATATGAGAGAGCATGAGCCACCTTTTATCCCTGATCCCATTGACCAACTCGACACCAGCTACTTTGATGGTTAGTGTCCAATATCGCTACTTACGAGCCCCAGCTAATTCTGTTCTTTTAGTTCGAAACATGCGTGCAGATATACGAAGCCTCTCCACAGCAAGTGTGGCTGAAACGGAGAACACCCCACAGACTGTTACTCCTCACACGCCGTTGATGGACATTACAAACTCGCTTAATGAAGATGTATTTGACAACATTAGCCCACCGCCAACGTTCGTGACCCCGAAGAGGGAGCGACGAATCTCGGTTCTACGTAGAGGCAAGGGCTCCAAACTGATCGATCCGCTTCTAATCCCAAGACCGCCAAGTGTGCTAGACCCGGAGTTCGATACGTTTATGTACAAAAATGTCGACCTCCTCAACGAAACCAACAAGAAAAAGTCCTCCATGATTATCACGGCTCAACAAAAGCAGCAACTACAGCAGCTTCATCTGAATGAAAACCATGAGCCCGTGAATTCTGAACTACAAAGAGAGCAATACCGGAAGACGGAGCGAAGTGTTTCCTCTGGTAACTTGCTAGTGGCCACGACACCACTCGGCAGCACGCAGCTTGCCAGATCCAAGTCGTATGCGTCGTCCTCGACCAAATGAGATCCTCGGTTATTGCAACTGCCTTGGTTTCTGCCAAGTTCGACGTTCCGTTTGTATTTCTACTAACCTTATGTATCCCCATCCACCTTTTTCTGTTTCTTCCATACCGTCAACTCTCCCCCGACAGTGTACTATTATCGCATGATCGTATTCCTATGGCACTATTTATCAAGCCCAGATATCTATACACTACGGTCACCTTTTAGAAGCACTAGATATATCTACTCTTTTGTTCAGTTCGTTCTACTTTTTTCAATCACTGTGTGACAAAACATCATTCCGAAGGAATTCGTTAACACATGGCTTAATGGGAGCAGCATCTCCAAGATGGGATATTTTTGAATACTCTTGCAGCACCATCACGGTTCCCTGGTGTTATCATCCAAACCCGACGAAATGGCTAGGGGTTGGGTTGGGTTTGGAGGCTGTATTACAGCTTTATTACCCATGTCTACTATGACGACTCGACTCAGTATTTGGTAGCCCTAAGCTCCCAAAACCTAGTTCGAAAGGTGGCTCATTGATGCAGCCATCTACGGGACCAAGGTAAATCGCGACCTATGCTTACCGTAAGACACCTCCACCTAGGAGGCAACTTCTATGGTTGATTATATCTGGTAATAAACAAAGGCTGTAGGATGTTGGCATGGGACATGGGCTGATCTATTTATTTCATCAGTGATTAGATTTTAAGGTACTCTTGGATGCTATCTACAACAAGTTTGTGATCTTCCTGTGGAGGGAGACCTGAGACCACGATTGCTCCCACAACGCCCACATTCTTGATGATCAGCGGAAAGGCACCGCCGTGAGGCGCATATACTTTCTCGGACACCATAAACTTCTGCTCCAGTGTCTTGCTCTGGCTGGCTACCAATTGACCCATATAGAAGGAGCTGTGCTCAAAACGGAGAACGGTGCGGGATTTGCGCTGGATCCACTCCGCATTATCGGGGGAAGTCCCGCCCATCGCAAAATGAAAAAGGCAGTGGCCATTCCGGGAGATGTCTATGGCCACGGGTAGATCGCCCAATGATTTCGCCTTGGTGTGAATCAAAAGCCCAAGTTGAAGCGCATCCTCGTTGGTGAACTGTGTGAACTGAAGACGCGATTCCTGCTCCAAGAGAGTGCCTAAAATGTCCTTGTGGTCGGTCATAGCTAACATGGCTGTTGCAGTGTGTTCGGAAGTGTCGAATTTATAGAGCACAGCACGGAAGCGTCATGCAGGCTAACCTATCACTAGACACTCAAAGCAGCATCGACGTTACCAATTAACAGGCTGATTCGTAACCCTCGCACCATGAGTACAAGGCAACTTCTGCTGCATTTCGAATTCGAATGCATCCACCTGATCTTACTCATGCGCAGTATTACTACTAAAGTGTAGTTCCGGATATTAATTTTTCATTTATTCTTACGATGAGACTGAAATATCGATGCTAGTCTACTTCTTTTTAACAACTTGAATGACATCCTCATTTTCAACGACATGGTTCAGGCCAACGCGCTGAGGGTTATGCTTGGTGGAGGTTCCCTAATGTACGTTCATGCAAGATTAATCTGTCTGATACGGCTGTTTGGAGGCTTTACTTGAAACTTACCCAAACCAGAGCATAACGGAAATCCTCCACGAGTGTTCGATGAATGACGTGGCACTAGAGGAGATTTGATAGAATCCACTTAGTATCGTAATAACCGCTATGAAGTGCATTGCGATGGCATCAAAAACTTACCACGTGTTCAATGGTGGCACCGTTTCTAATGATCAAGCCACCTTCGAAATCGGGATACTCTAAAGAACGTGTCAGTTGCAGCGCACACAGCAACGTTGCTATTACTCTAATTACCTCCACGTTTCTTGGTGTAGACACGGAGAAGATTCAACTCCTTCCAGATGCGTTCTACAAGGTAATCCAGGTTGAGGTCACTTTCGCAACTAATGATTGCGGTGTGAGGTTCACGAGCAATTCTGTCCACCTCCTCCATGGTGATTTGATCGATCTTGTTGTAACACTGTAGAAAGATTAGGTTGGAGCCCCGGCTGAGCTGTCAAATGTTGACCAACTTACATAAAGACACTTAAGGTATTTTCGATTTCCTAACACTACATCAATGAACTGATCCACAGTGCAATCCTCACGAATAAGAACTTCGGCATTGAAAATTTCTGGCAACAATACAAGTCAAGGACATTACGTAGACATTGGACTGATAGAAGCTGGGCGATCAAAAAGGATACTGTAATCGTGAAGAATCTGTTGAGCGAGCTTTTGAGTCATGTGTGTGAGCTTGCATGTGGCGTTGAAGCTGATTCCTCCGCCTTTCTTCACCTGGATATAACCGTAAGTGTTCCTGTTTACGCAAGAAAAACACGTAATCAAGATGAATAGTATACCTTGAAGTAAACGTTGGGCTTTTGGGTATTTAAACGGATACCTACTGCCTCCAACTCGGCTTCGAGAAGCATTCTGTTTTATGTTCTGCAGTTAGACCGACATCACGTCGAGAAAATTCTCGGGTATACATACCTTTGTTGATGACTCTTGGTGGCATCAAGCATAATAAGAACAAGATCTGCTGTACGAGCTACGGCAATAACCTGACGACCACGACCCTTGCCTGCAAAGAGCTTTGGAGTGAGCAGTTGAGATATACCTGCTCTTCAAAACTACTCATACCTTGGGCGGCACCCTCAATAATACCGGGCAAATCTAACAACTGAATACTAGCACCGTTGTACTCAATTTTGCCAGGAATGCAGGTAAGAGTGGTAAACTCGTATGATGCAGCCTCCGAGTGAGTCTCGGTCAGTTTTCCTAGTAAGGTAGATTTACCAACAGAAGGAAACCCAATCAGGGCTACACGGGCATCACCAGACTTCATGACATCGAAACCCTCACCCTAAATTTTCAAATGAATTGCGGTGTGAATACCAGGTCCTGTTGGTTACCCAAACTATCGATTCCGCCATATGCATAAAGATATGAACAATACCTTAGCACTTGTAGCTTTGGGTTCGAGAAGTTGAAGCCTATATTTGGCCAATTTGGCCTTCAAGAGACCAAGATGATGCTCAGTGGCTGTCAGATAGATTATGTTGGTTTAAAACATCGGTTGTAGACAAGAAATAACACCTTCGAAAACGCATACCTTTATTCTTTTGAGTACGAGAGATTTCTCTCTCGATCTCTCCGATTTTCTCCAGAATACCCATTTCTGCTACAGTATTCAATAGCTGCGCTGGAAACGAGAGCGTCGGTTGAATATCGACTTGTAAAAAAAAGTGGTTGCTCGGGATTGATAGTTTGGCTATACCAGGAAAAAAATCTGCTGCTGACATCAATCATGATTAACTATTGTGTATACAATGATCGTGATGTAAATGCATGTTGATTTATCTCCAGTACAACTGTCCTATGAAAGATATGGCCCAACTTTTAGTGTATATACAAAATACTCCTACAACGAGGCCATTACAAATTGTCAGTGAAGACCCAACTCATATGATCATGCTTTGGCAAAGTACTCGCCTTATTGACACTATGCTGAAAGTGCTACCTATTTTGGCCCTGCCAACAGAGAAAGGAGGCCAACGCTGTTCTCCCTAAGCCCTCAGCTTCATTCTGTAAATCTACTTGAACACCATCAGGCATTAATTTGGATATCCGGTCTGTTGAATCTATACTAGCATAACCCCTGCTATGCCACATGTATTCACACAGACTTCGCCATACCTCCAAACCTTCGGAATCACCTTTGTTGCCAATGCAGCACTCTGCCTCCATGATTACTCCTTACATGAATCTGCATTCAGTATCTGGCAACCATCTGGAGTGATTGAGTAAAGCAAGGGATGGTTGTACTATTCAATGTGCTCGTATTCGATGATTTCAATAGCGTATAAACACTTAGCAACAATCGCCATAAATGCTGAGTACTTGACTGCCAATAATCTCAGAAACAAACATCTCAATCTCCCGTAAAATAGCATGAGATAAATGCTCACCATTTTGAACGCATGCTTGGTTGCAACGGTTGACAGAGGCATGCATTGCTTCCAATCACCTAGGATTGCATTTACCTCTTCAGCCGTGTGGAATTGGACTCCGCCCAAATTAGCTCAGCACTTGTATTATCACTAGTCCAAAGACAGCTGCAAACAATTCACCTTCTGTAAGAACCACTATTACTATTACGTACTCCTTGTACAGAATCGCCATCCAGGATTCACATATCTTGGCCAATAGGTTACCACTGTTTCCCAAGACCCGTAAAATCCCAACATGGTCGGTTTGGATTCCACACTCCACCAATACTACCACAGCCCTAACTACTCCACAACTGTCCCGAAAACAAGATAAAGTTGTGACTTCCTTACTCTCTACAACAGCCACTAGCCTCATATTCGCTCACAACTGATTGCTTAACGATGAGTATCAGTCGAATCAAGAGCCGGAAGTATGCGGTAGACAGCGCCCGGAAACCTATATGGATCATCAAGAGTACACATGTGCATATCTTGCATGCGACAAATGAAACGCCGGGTTATCATCATGAAGTCATGAGTTGGCGCGAGCCTACGCATATGGAACAATTGGTTCCATGCTGGTTGGAAGTGCCGATGAAAGTGGTGGTATCCGGAAGAGCGATCAAGTATGGTAGCGATATGTTTGGGAGTGGGAAGCGGACATTTCAATGCACATCTCTCCATGCCAGTCAGACCTGTTTGATGTTATTATGGATCAAAGAGCCAATAGGTAGATGAGCGATCAGACAATTAGATGATTGTTGTGGGAATGGGACTTTATCAGGAACCCTGAGAGAAAGGCGATTCCCGTATGGATTCAGGGACCTCGAAAAAGAAACATCACGCATTAAGTGCGCTCGTTGTAAATGCTTGTCCATCCACGTGAGCGATAGCTAAGCAAGCGCCCGGTGATTGGAAGATGCACATGCAGATCAAATGGCTTGAGCAAATTCAGAGAGCAGATCTTCGAGTCGTTAATAAAGCCAGTATTTGATGGTGCTGGCCGCCTATCAGATGTGGAGTTGCATCATCCACTCAATCAACAATCCCTAATCAACACCAGTCTTTTCGGGAACAAAGTCTCGGCAGCCAGCTCCAGTGGCGGTGAGCCCTCCTGCCCACCATGAACCGCCATTCTTAGAATGGGACTGAAGTTGTTCGTAAAAATATCATTTGACTTCCTGCACCGCGGTTGACGTGTTCTGATCCAGCTTAGGTGCTGTGGCCAATCGCCTCAGGGTTGAGTGGATCAGTCTTGTGAGATTAGCCTTGACAATGCCAGCATTGCTGATTGCAGCGCATTCTCCAACAATCCTTGGTTTGGTGGGGAGCAATGACTACCTGGAATGCAGCGAATCTGGCTGGCATTAAGGTGGGTAGTTGATCAAATCCCTGGCGAGCAGGATGTAGGGTGATATTGTACGAATATAGTGGCAATCTCACCGGACCAATCGTCTTCAGCAACCCTGCTTCGCGGCATTGCGTTAGAGCGATTTACATCCAGAGTTGCATGACGCTACTAGAAAGCAGCAAGAAGCCCGCCTCATTAGTCGCAGCGCTACCGTTGGCGTTGGGCTCTACCTTCTTCCTTGTGCTGTTCTAGAATGATTTGTGGTCGCTAATCACTGAGGAGACTTGCTGATGATGCTACTTATTTGCCAATTTCATCCACGAATACCATGATTAGCAATAGGGAGAATATTCCAGACGGGCATTTCACTGGACAACTCTCTTTTCTGTAAATAATCCTAAATTTCTTAAATTGGTTGTTAAAAAATCCAGACGTGATTGGCTGCAAGGCGATGAATCGTCCAAGCAATATTATCCGGGATGCTCAGTATTCAAGGGTGTCGCTACGACGTCAAGGATGGAGGGTTTGGTGTCAGTCATAAGGCCCACCACTTGCTATTCGGCCAGTACGACCTGAGTGATTCTTTTGTTTCAGAGCGATTAGAATTGATTGAGCAGCTGCCATGTACTGTACTAGTTAAGTAATTTGCTAAACTAGGTGATATATTCGTACACCTTACATATCCACTCGATCCAGGCCTAAGCCATTTCACGCTTTCGGACCTGCAGCTGAAATCAAAATAAATAAAAACCGATGGGATTAAATGGAAAATAATATGTAAGCTTGCTTCAAACCTCAAACATTTCATTCCTTCCCCTTCAATACGTCTTTTGATTTCTACCATTGACTACCTTTTGTTAAATTCCCCGCCTATCCACCTGAACAAGATTTCATATCTGGCACCTTGTATTACTACAACCCTCCTTGCTTCCCTTCTGTGTTAAATATTCCATTACATTACGCTTCACCACCGTGTCCATATATATATTTGGTGCTCCCGTTCACTTTGCCAAAGTGCTTTTCTTGCCCGAGCTAACATATTTATTACTGCTCTCGACTAAAACCTCCCTTCTCGTCCTCCCTACCCCCCGCTACTAGCCCGAGCGACTAAATCCAATCCTAGGACACCCAAGGATTTCCTTCAGAACTGGCTTCACTTTTCATCTTTCTTTGAGGGAAATTATCGTCCAAGCACGAAAACACACGCACCAGTGGCAGTTCTTCCTAGAAGCTGTGCCCTAACCACACCTGGAAAGTTAAGAAACTGACATACACATACATGATTTCCAATCAAGTTGGAACCATCCTTCAGGACGGCACCACCAAGTACCAGCTAGTCGATATCATTGGCCATGGCACATACGGATCCATATATCTTGGCCGCAGATGCTCCCCTCCGCACTTGCTGTACGCCGTCAAATGTCTACCGAAGCACCCCCATGGATCTCGTCAAGCTACCATCCAACAGCAGGAAATAGATATTCACACCTCCTTGGGTCACCATCCCAATATCACCAGCTTGGAGTTCGTGCTTAGTACGAAAGAATATGTCTATATTGGTATGGAGTATTGCGAGGGAGGCGATCTCTATGAGGCAATCACCTCGAGTAGATGTCTGGGATTTGGGGGTTCAGGCCCTAAGCGAAATGCCCTGATCAAACAGGCTTTTCTCCACATTCTTCGTGCAGTGGAATACTGCCATTCTCAGGGCGTTTACCACCGTGATATAAAGCCAGAGAATATCCTCATATCTAATGATGGTCTCGTGAAGCTAGCTGATTTTGGGTTGGCTACAACAGAGGAGTTCTCTTGTGAGTTTGGGTGTGGAAGTAGCTTCTATATGAGCCCAGGTAAAGTGAGATGTCGATCGATTTCTTCTGAAACCGTCTAATCCATCTTTCATGGTATAGAATCACAGCTCTCCCCTCGCTCCAAGTCGCATTCTTGCACGAACTACGCTCCAGCAGCAAGCGATGTATGGGCGCTTGGAATCATTCTAATCAACCTGTGTTTTGGAAGGAACCCATGGAAACAAGCAACGTTGTTAGATGCTACGTTCGCCGCTTACTTTAAAGACCGCACCATACTCGCAGAAATGTTCCCCTTGTCCCAAGAGGGCGCCAATATTTTGTATCAGATCCTAGAAGTCAACCCTAACCGACGATGCTCACTCCAAAAACTGATCATGATGGTGCAGCTAGCACACAGCTTTATCCAGGAGGAGCAAGATGATTCCGACGATTTGACCGATCAAGTTCCTCAGTATCATTCTGTCAATAGCAACGTTACTACCAAGTACCTGGAAGATGATGTGTGTATCGAGATTGACCATATTGAATATACCACCTCCGATATGGGCTATCCAGAAACCAAAATCCACGAAGAAACCTGGGAAGAGTTCGATGAAGTCACCATTTCTGCCTCGAAATCACCACTGAAGCCTACAAACGCCCCGTCTCTGTCACCAAGCAGGGCCGCCCAGGAGATACTGATATCAGTCAGCGGACAAAACAGCCGCGGCTGTTCGAATTATTCCGCCCTGAGTAAAAGTGACTCGTACACGTCATTGTCCTCAATCGCCACGGATACTGAATACAGCAGCACAACCCCGTCCGTGGGGCAGATTTGTAAAGCCAGTTCAAAACCCACCAATCCGGCCGAAGAAGAGACATCCAGTGTCGAACAAACGACGGTCAACAATTCCGAACCTGGGGATGCCGATCGTGAAGTGGTGGAATATCACCGAAGCCCCAGCCAGCGGTACTCGCCATGGTTCCACCTACATAGAAGCGAATACGTTCAGTTCACGCCTACTGATAGACAACCGGTTTGTCGACCAAAGGTTCGCGTAAGGAACTCCAGTGAAGATAGTTCCTTAGAAGGGGTTTATCAATTTACTGAGTTTGATGATCGCTACGATAACGTAGAGACTGTGTTTGAGCTGATCACCGCGGACAAAGTACCTCGCAATGATTGCTGCTTCTGTCTTGGCTGATAGCCGCCCCAATGGACAATACATACAATCGCCATTCTTCATTCTGATTCTCTGACAAAACTTCTAAACCAGCTTCCATCCACATTTACTTGAACATTCTACTCCATTCCTTTTCAGGTTGAAGCCATGCAATGATACATAAAGAAATCAGTTCCCATCTCACTTCACCATTCGTATCCACCCAGCCACTAAGACCTGTGTTCTGTGATCTGCGACCTGCTGACGCAGACGAGGTTGGGCATTGAGGCATTCGATCACAACCATCCGCCTGCAAAAGTATGCTCGATGCACACCATGCTAGGAAGCGGGTGGTACCCAATCTTACCGTTGCAGCGACTCCAGTATGCTCCTCCCTTCCCAGTCAAGTATTTTGGTTAACCCTCCCTCCTTTTCGGATCAGTATATTTGTAGATAAATCATCCCTTTGGATCAACATTGGTCTGCTATTTTTACGTGGGGAGTTCCCACCATCTAGCGCTCAGCGCGGCGTCAAAGCGGTCGGTGAGTGGCTGAGAAATCCAGCCGTTGAGACAGCCCAACGATTTGAGTGCTCAGAACCAGACTGTACACCTTCCGAAACCAGCAACCAACTGGCCTCTGTGAGGGGCTGTATAGCATCCCAGCTCGCGAGCCGATTGGGATCTTCAAATCATCTGCTATGAGAATACAGTTGTGCTACTGTTGATCGGAGCGATAATGATGGGTGCTCTAATCATGGTACACAGGATAGCCGGTGCCAGCATGGATTACCACAATCTGATTTCCTGGGACGGCCCATAACCCAAATGCATGTCTGACCAGAGTGCATATCTGGTGATCCGGTTGAGTCAGGGAGTGCAGGCCAGAATGCATTGCAGAAGGTGTAGATGTCCCGTAGATAGCGCGCTCGATCTAAGAAACCCTCCTATTCATCCACTCGTTTGCCGCCTCAAAATGGTATCCACTGGATCTCGCCTTTGGATGATAGGGGTGTTCTCAGGCGCTTTCGGTTGCACAGACTGAACTGGTAATACGTCAGTCGTCATAAACTACCCTTTTGAGGAGAGGGATGTACTCGCTCTTCCCTCCGTCCATGCAGCGAACTCGGTCTAAAGGAGTGCGATGGATCCTCTCCGCCCCTGTAAACGCCAAAACCAATGTTTCCCCTTCATACGTATCTGCATCTCTTTGACCTTGACTAAAACATTGACATGTTTCAAATCTTATTCACTGCATGCGTTGAGCTCGCTAGCCCACTCAAGCCTAGCCGCTCATCAACTGTGTCGAGTCATCGTTCCCCATAAATAATGATTAGGTCCATGACTTTAGCCTAATGTGGAGAGCTCGTTGGACTGCTCGTACCCATTGGGAATGTCTGGAGCACCTCTTCACGTGATGCGCTCATGATTTCCAAATCGAAGGTTCAGTCTTGGTGTCCTACTTCCAACTCAGCTCTCGTTGTGTGATCCAATGCCATCAACAGTCCATAACCCCTGGTTACACCAATCGACCTTACATTCTAATACATCCAGAGTTACGTGGTTCAATGAAGAAATCACCTCCCGTATCGGGCCAGCATCAAGATCACCCGATTGATGGTGTGTACAAACATTCGGTGATTTGGGGACGCTGACAACTGAGCAGTCTTTCTTGAAACGGCGTCCTAGTGAATGCGGGTATTTCTGATGTTTCTTGACAAATGCCCTCTCCCATTTAGCCTCCTTTCCGCATTTGCGTTGATGAAGCTGGTTTCAAATGGCTATTCATTATTTTGGCTCAACAGTTCATGCCATCACAATCACACCTACGTAGTCATGTCTAACCTGCTATTCGTCAACCAAGTTGAAATTGAAGTACAGGTGCGAATGTGAAACCTGTCCAATCTTCCTGCTGATGGGTCCTCTGGCTCCAAGATTGATTGGCCGATAATGATGTGCCTCTGGGGATGCAGATCTCACTCTGAGCTGAAGGGAGGGCTAAATGCAAGGCCATCCTTGATGGTTGTGAGGCAGCCTGATGTTCATGATTGTAAAATCAACCGCTTTTTCAAGTCCGCTGGAGCAGCGTTGCATTACACATTTGATCATCCCAGCTATTGCCGTGGCTATGCACTACTTTGAGGAGTATTTTGTAAGCTCTCAACATACTATTCTTAAATTCCTTCAAGTTGATGAAACGTAACCTGGTCATTCTTCAAGAGTAGAGGATTCATTTTTGCTACAAGAAGGGTGGAAATCAAAAATACCCATCCCCCTTACTCTATTGTGCCTAGAAATATAGAAAAAACCCTCTCCAATACAAACCCTTCCAGAGAAACCTACTTTGCTTGGAGTACATGCATACCATTTTGCAAGATGAGGCTCTTGGGTTTAGAAGGGTATCTAGCAAGTGCTCAGAATGCTAGGGCAGTGGTTTATTGTAGCATTTCTGATGACAGTATTCAAGTAGAGGTAGGGTGTGTTCTATTGGCTACCCATCCTACATGGCCCAAGAATTACTTTACAACTAACACTACTGACAATCACATCACATTCACACTTATCATGGGGCGCTACACAGACAAATGGCGAACACTCAGTTCCGGAATCATTGTAGAAGTCAAGAACAGCCTTAATCTCTGGCTCCCTTACACCCCATCTGCAAACGGTTACATTGCAATATGGATTCAAAAACCGAAAAAAACTGACAGTGGGTTGGCTCCATCTGGAACAAATGCCAGACACGCCAAGAGTACGGAACTAATGAGTAGCATCGGGCTTGAAACCTGCGATGAATCTAGACGATCTGATGGATGATGATTTCCACAGTTCACCCACGATTATCCACTGTGGAGATGTCGGATAATGCCCCATCCATTGCAATTCTGGCTGAGAATAGGAGTTGTAAGACTCGTGAGGAGGTCTGAATCGCGTGGAAAGCAGTTTAAGTACGGGTTCGGACTGCATTTATCCTGGATCCAATGAACCACTGATAGGGTAGTGGCCCAAGAGGATGATCAAGTTGGTATGAAACTAGTTTGGCTCATTCTCCAGGCTCTGGAATGGTGTTGGTGCATACAACATCCACGGCCTCCGTGCTACCTTCGTTGTATCCCAAAGGATAGTTACACCCATGAACCAGATCCCTCCTCGTGATGAAATCGCATGTCGCTGGCTGCCCGATTAGGACGATTCTTACCAATCACCATGGATAGCACAATCCCTCACGGTAACCGGGTCATGGCTCCCCGTTTACTACGCAAGAACATCATTTACCATTGAAAGTTAGAGAAGAGTAGGCAGACGGAGATTTATTATTGAGAGGGTACGGGAATCTGGGGTGAATACGACCAGCGTTGTGAAGGATTCCTCATAACAATTCTACACACTGTATTTCAGCAAAATCATTAGAGAATTACATGGAGCTCTGTCTAAAATGCGCCTTGGCTTCTTGCCGCTGATGCGTTCGTAAATGCTGGCCTAGGTTATCTCGTCGTGAGAAGGTCTTGCGGCAACCGGTATACGTGCAGGCGTATGGCCGCTCCATTGTGTGAACACGTAGATGCCGCTTCAGATGCTCCAATCGCTTAAACCTCATATTACACCCGGTTACGCTACAGGCATGGTTTTTAGCTGCAGTCGCACATAAGCTGGGGGGAATTTTCCTCGCTTCCGTGGCGAGTGGTAGCACCTGGATGCCGGCCAGTGAATCGGGAAAATGAGTCGAGCTCGGACTGAGCAGGGTTAATGGCTGGACAGTTTGGTTTGGAGCAGTGTTTGTGGTGTTTGTATTCGCTTTCTTCTGCAACGAGGAGGTAGGGACTGGCGATGAAGGGGAGGACATGATAGCAATCGAGTGGCGGCGTTCCCTTGACCATTGAGGCAAGGTACTTGCAGAGGACTGCCGTTGGTCTTGATCCCAGGAACGCTTTCGCGAAAGCAGCTCCTCAGGCTCGGTGGCCTCAATGATGCTTATCTCAGTAGTAAATGATGTGTTCGGGCCAGTATGAAGCGAATTTCCTCCGGAGAGGCGTTGATCCGCCAACCTTTGCGCTAGTCTTTCCATTCCTTTCGTTTCGTCAGGGTGCTCCAGCGCACCCTTTTTCAAGGCGCCGCTTGCAGGACTCACGATGGAGCACAAATATTCTCCGTGTTTGCGGCCTGAATGATTCACCAAGGGGCTGCCGAATCCTGGAAGTTGGGGTGGGTCAGGCAGTTCAGAATGTAAGTGTCTCGAGGCTATCGGTGGTAATCGAAAACTCTCATTCAGCTGGGATGAAGAGTGTAGGCGCTCTTCATCAGGATCCAGGCTACGATAGAGTTCACCAAAGGAAGTCAGTTTAGGCAACGCAAGTTCTGGCTCCACAGAATGCTGCTCGGCAAACCCCGGCTTCCTTGTCAGATAGTCTGTTAATGATGGCAAAGAAGGTAGCTGGCGAGCTTCTTTAGCAGGGTCTGGATGATTGTTTATCGGTGGGAGCAGCTCCTCGTACGATGGTCTATTGGGAGACCTGCTTCCCAACTCTCCCATAGGTGGAAGTTCAATCCGGGTGGAGTCATGACCTTTGGAAAAGATAAACAAATGTTAAGGTGAGGGTTGACATTATGGAAGATTCTGATTTGCAATCAGTCGAGTGCTGTATGAAAATAAACCCTATCGTACCAAAACGCAGGTATTTGTATGAGTACATTAGGTGTTGAGCGATATGTCAGAAATATTATATAATGTACAAGTGGGTTAGCAAGAGGAAGCAGGAGCAAGGCCTCGTTCTCTTGTATGGTTATACGGAGCCGAGGTGTTGATAGTACAGATTGATGGTTTTTCAAGAAGATTAAGAGCAATTTTCAATCAAAAAGGACCGGGGGATGTCACCAGCGTTCCACGCAGATCGCCCTTTTTATAATATTCGGAGCCAGGGTGCTGTATATCCGCTTACCACGTAACCGGGGTCAATCGAACACTTACACAAACACTCAATTCATTGTGATGTGACATTCATAATTGCAGCAATTGGGTTCGGGATAATGCTGGGTAGACCATCTGCCAAATGGGCGACTTGCCCAAGTTTGTTTGGTTTAAGGGGCCTGGCCGGCAAACTTTGTATAACGAAGAGGAGGTGTAAAGGTTTGGTCGGAATGGTGACGCTTAGTGGTTATCCCAGGAACATGCTTGAGCCTCTGCACAAGCCTTCAATAGCCATCGACGCCTAAATGCCGTACAATAGACGGATATCACATTGTCAGCAAATAGAAACACATTTCGAGGACTCCAATGCTGGGCCGTACAATTTGTGGGTTTGTAATTATCAGGTTGTAACACTCATCGCCGTAAATGGGCACCATCTCATCCATACAAGTTCACATGTTGCTCATAATACACCGTTTTGGTCTTTGCCCTGGCATATATCATGGTGCCTGGGCATTTGTGGATCACGGTGTGACTGTATGTCAACTCCTCCGGGCCAATGGACCTTCAGGAATACGGAGTAATCAATCGAAAGTGGAAGTGGCCAACAACGTCCATTACCACACAGCTGTAGGGTGGACCAATCACGAGCCCGATTCTCCACCCTGATGATGATTAATCCTTCGACGCTGACCGATCTGCTGCAAAGGGCTTGGTAATTGAAACTAATGGCTAGCATGGTACCAAAGCAGGCTCTGGACGAGATGCTATTGCGCTTTTTCATATAACGAGCCAAGTCTGGGAGTGTACCAGCTGAATGTAGTGTTAGGTGTGAGAACTTGGCGGCTGGATTGGAAGTTTCCATATTCCAAGGATTAACCTGTTCTGGGTTGTCGTTGGAGGGTTGAGTCAGTGGGCTCCACCAAGTGGCAATGAGCCTGTGTGGCATTATTTTCGATTCCTTTCCCTCGCATCCATAGCTTTGAAACCATGGTAAAAAATATGATACACAGTTTCATAAGGATCATTCTTCTTCTGGATACTCTATCTCAACGCAAAAAAGATCCCGATTATCAACTGCTTTCATGCAGTGTTATCGATTCATCAATCCCGCTTCTGATAACCTACCGGATAGATCTCTACCGAAATACATCCTACAGCAAGCCCAATAACGCTACCCGAGCGAGTACAATGGATTGTCAGGATCTAGCCTAATGTGTTGAACACTTGTGTTAACCGGCCATCATGTGGTATTTAGGCAATGCTGAGCTGTGTTTGGCGTTTTATCACATGCTGACCTTGCCTTGGCTTTGCTGTTTCCCTCCGGCATGCATTTGACTATTGCAAGCGTCAAACATGATGCCTGGCCACATGTACCTTGTGCGAAGAATATCTTCAGCTGGGAAATATATAATGCCTGGAGATCCCCTAAATTGGCAATAATATCTGTGAATTTTATATTCCCTATAAATGATAGCTGAAGTTGGTAGGCGTATATTTACACATGTATGCATGCCTTTGACGATATCTAGACCAAACGGATGTGAGGGCAAGTAATGGCTGAGTAATCTAGGAACCATTCCTAAATTTGTATATTTCGGATATTGTTTGATTTTGAGAAATCACCCCAAATATCCATACTGTTGAGATCATTCAACTATTTACTGAAGTATTGATAGTCAACTTGTGATCTAGTCTGTCGGACGCTAGTAAAGCTCTTGAAGTGGGATCTCCGGCATAGCTTAAAACTTTTCTTTGCCACAATGTTTCCTCAAATCTGTGGCAATGAAAACCTCAATGAGCCTTCACTGTTAGACCCTGTTTCAAGATTCTGAGGAGCATTGGAAGTGATTTGGAGAACTAGGAGAGTTGCATGATATTCACTTGTTGTTTTATTGAGTTCATATAAAGTATTTGTACTTTTAGGAGAACTTAGTAAGACTAAGGATAACAATGCTTCAAGAAAGATCCCAGGAAGCTGTGTGCAAAGTTTGGGGGCTTTTGAACGAGCTTGAAAATAATGATAACTCCCAGACCTTCACTAATTCTAATGAAAACATTCTAAGTAATCCCAACAAGGAATTTGGGCAGAATTCTCTAAGATTTGTAGACAATGATCCAGGTAACATAGGTATGTGCTCAGAACTTTGATCCAACGAGCCCATACGTGGTAATTGCACTTCATACACTTGTGGCTGCCCTGGACTTTCTCTACACAATTCTTTGCCATCTTTTAGGAATTTATAGGAAGCTTCTAAATTTGCTTACTTTTAAGCAAGTACTCAATGCTGTGAGATCCCTAGAGATATTGGATATGAATAGGACAGCAAGCAGATTACAGGTTTTCACTTAATGATCTACTGAATGTACAAGTGGCACTTTTAATTTACAAGGTAGATTTACATTCAGAACATACTCCCCCTAATACTAATGCCACAAAACACCTACAAGTATATATTGGACGTTCACTTGCCCAATTGGAATAACAAGGCACGGGATTTGTGAGGAACTTCTCCAAGGCTCCAAAGCGTCTTCACATCAAAATCAGCATCCATGAATTTTCAGGGCGACAGTATGTGCCACATACTACCCAACATCAGTGACACTGATCGCAATTCATTTTGGTGATCTCCACGCAACCAATAATCCAGGACACCCAACCAAACCCAATAATATGGGAGGTATATGTGTTGGAAGATGTGCCTATGACTTGCCAAATCACCCCGATTATGAGATCCGAAGAGCCAAGTGACTGCGCGGAAACTCAAGATTCTAAATGGGCGGATTGTTTTCTCTCAGGCACATGGACAGTAGAGGGAAAATGACTTCCTGCTCACCCGTCCGCGCACACAAGTCAATCAGAATGCCAGGTGGTTCGGACACCGCGTAAGGCAAGGACGGTGCCAAGATGAGATCCGGTATGCAATCCATTATCTACCGGAATGCATCCAGGAGAACCCATATGAACACGCGCCGGCCTCGAGTTAAATTAAGGCCACAAAGAATAGGCCCCCTTGCATTCACAAACAGGGGGCATGGAATATATACAAACCCCTCCCCGCCGCGTATTTGGTCACAATCAATTCATGAACGTGGCCGAAGGCATGCACCAGTACTGGTTCTTCCGTACTAAAGGCGAATGGTAAAACCATTACTGAACAGGTACTTCGGACCAAGTAATCCCGGGCAGCTTGAGATGATATTCTACTTCAGGAAGCTCGTGGCAACCGCAATTGGGCCTGCGATGAGCAAACTGGTTGGACACACTAAATTGCCTGTGACGGCATATAGGCCATGGATAGAGACGGGCAGCAAATTTTTATTACGTGTAAATGATTACCATACATGCACCGCAATCGCAAATGAGGTCGCATCCCAAGCTAACATGTGTTTCAAATGGGAATCCCTTGACAGTTGTCCATCACCCTTTTTGGCAATGCAACCATAAGTCGATGTGCCCAGGGAGCTCATTGGCTCAGCTGGATTATTCATCAATCCCTTTGATTTGTAGTGACCATTCATCAACAAAATTTGGATGTGAATGCATCTGTGAGGATAAATAATACGCCTTAAGGTGGGTGGGGTCGCATCATGCTTAGAACTCTGAGACTTTCCGCGTTAAAAAATGCCGATTTCCTTCGCGGGAATCCGGCTCGAAGGGGCCTGAGTTTCCTCAACGATTTCTATGAGGAAAAGAGCGACCAGCCAAAGGAGAAATGCTCCTGCCAGTGTTTGGAGTATCCATCTGGACTGGAGATCGATACTGAGTCCCCCCTACCAAGCATGTCCCCATATTCTGCACACTTCCTAGCCTCCACCGGTCATTCAGATTGGCCTGCTAAAGTGGAGTTCACCCCCAACACTTTAACCTCCTTGTTGTCGAAAAGCACCCTCCAAGCCAGGAAGAAACAACCCACGATACCGAGGGTGATCAACAGCAACACTGACCGACCCAAGACCGAAAAGTCCGCCCACGATGCACTCGACACAACTGAGCTCGTTGTGTACCCGAACAATTGGCTGTGCTCCAATGTTACCGAAAACAACATCTCGAGCTTGGTCAACCACGTGTTGCTCAAAGAGCCGGTCGACTTCGATTCAGTCGGCATAAAAGTGGAGCCCCTGAAGAAGCAGCAGATTCTAATCTGTGGACATGGCGAGCGGGATTCCAGGTGTGGCATCGTCGCACCCATTCTCAAGGAGGCCTTTGAAAGAGCCAAAAAAACCCTGGGCCTGGACGACCAGGTAGAGGTGAATTTGGTGAGCCACATCGGAGGGCACAAATTTGCGGCGAATGTAATAGTCTACCCAGGTAAGTTAATAAGCAACCATGTCCATTGCTAACCGACACTAACCTCCTTCCCAGCTGGAATCTGGTATGCCAGGGTTCGTCCAGAGCATGCGCAGGAGATCCTGGTCAAGTCGGTGCAGAACCGGGAGGTCATACCTGAGCTCTTCCGCGGCCAAATGTAGAGCGTAGAATAAACCACCATCTCAATCTATTCCATCATACCATTCCAGCACATATATCCCACATTAAACATCCATAACATCATTGCCATATTGAGAAGTATCATGAAAACATTCCGTAGCCTTGTACCAGGAAGCTGTAACCAATGTCTACCAAGTATATCCATCAAGCTCTGTCGGTTGGAATAACTCCGTGAGAAGGAGAAGCTCCGAACCGATTCGGGCTAGGTTGCCGGATATGGGATACGGCGTAAACATGACTAAAAATTGGTACTCCACAGGCCGTGAATCCTCCTAGGAAGAGGCAAATGGATCTTCAACAATGCAGTACGCATGTGTCGGGCTGGTGGGTTGGATTGTTTCATCAATTATGTTCTCATAATTGGAAATCCGCAACAATTATCCGGTGATCCTTCTCAAACCATGGGGAACAGATGGAAACCAAACAAATAAATACCGCGAAGTGGGCCAACGCTCGGTGGTTTTTTTTCGGCGACTGAGCCTTTTTCGTAGTATTCTTCAGCTCCTTTTGCCAACTTGCTTATAGACAGACGAACATGGCTGCCGCCTCACTCAACGTTCCCATATTCAATCCCCCACCAACGACACATGTCGCCGAGCCTGCCGCGTTAAGCGATACTCAGCAGAAGCTGCTTCAAGAGTTTCGCGAGAAGATCCCCGAGCTGATCTCGAACTCTCCCGTGCCGGAGGAGGATCAAGCTTTCCTTTCCGATGCCTGTCTTCTACGCTACTTGCGCGCAACCAAATGGGTCCTCCCCGATGCGGTGAAGAAGATCTCGAACACCCTTGAGTGGCGTCACACCTATCAGCCTCATAAGATCCCAGCCTCGGAGGTGGAGGAAGAAGGCAAAACTGGGAAAAGCTACTTTAACGGGTTCGACAGGGCGGGAAGGGCATTGCTCTACCTTCGCCCAGGAAGACAAAACACAAAAACGTACGAGAGACAGCTTAGATTCACCATCTTCACCATCGAGAAGGCCATCCAATTGCTGCCACCCGGTGCCGAACAATTCTGCTTGCTAATCGATTACAAAGGTGCGTCGATGGCGAAAAACCCACCGCTCTCTCAGGCCGCAGAGTTACTTAGCATTCTTCATGCACATTATCCTGAGCGTCTCGGGCTTGCATACTTGATCGATACCCCCTGGTATTTCTCGGGCTTCTTCAAACTGGTCAGTCCGTTCATCGATCCAGTCACCAGAAACAAAATCAACTTTGTTGACCGTAAGAAAGCAGAGCAAATGGGAGAGAAGCTAGACATGGATTATGTCGAGCAGCACATTGGTGGAAAGTTCGACTTTGAATACGACCACAGTGTATATTGGAAAGCATTGCTAGAAGCAACCAACACTCCTAGTTAGACCGCCAGTAGTATAGAAATCCCCAGTTACTGTGCCTCCCTTGTGTAATTTTCTATCGTGTATAGCTAATCTTTTCTTGATGAAATCAGAGGGAGCTCCTTGTTTTTCTGTAACCCCTTTAACCCCCACCATATCCGAGTCTTTGAGTAAAGTTTGTTTGCGACAACCTGCTGGCTACGATCGCTCTGCCCCACCCAAGCCCACATCACTCAGCCGACACGTTGCTCGGTTCGAAGATGGTCTGCCCTGGCCGACTAGATTATCAACCTCTGGTTCATCAACACGCACTGCGGATCAATGCCAGGAGTGTTCCTTGGTGTCATGAAGTGGCGGAGAGCAATGCTTGCATCAATCTCACGAAATTGAGGATTCATAGACTTGTGTGGTTGCACCAACGCCATGCATCCACAAATTGTTCAGTCTGCATCAAAGCGTGTGGCATGTGGCATTTTCCTGTGAGTCACTGCTGGACCCCAGATGGATCATTGTTGGCCGAATCCTTCTTTAACGAAGCTCCGACCAAGCCTCTTCAGCCTTCTTTCACCATTAGGTTAGTGTTGATGAATAGCATAGCGTGTAACGTGTGCCGCCGATACTAGAGATCCTAGTGACTAGCAGAAGCTGGGGACCTGCTTGGACCAATCTAGGTGGCAAAAATCGGTGTATCACATTTCGGATCGAAGCCTATAAATAACTCAACCTAACCATAACCCTAACCCTAGCCCAATTTGAGAAACGCGAGATGTGGAAGTTCGGGGCAAGCTCAACCCTCTGTCCTGAAGACTCCTGGGCTTGGTGTTTCCTCATTTACATTTGCCCAGCTGGATTGTCCTTTTTCGGCCAAGAATCAAATGATGATAGGACAAACGCAGCACCTAATTGCTCATCTTGTGTTTAGCTCACCCGGTCGAAGCTGGTCCTCTATTGTATTACCTATGGTCTTACATACCTGTCGATTAATATGCTAATTTTCCTGATCGTTCCCAAGTCCCCAAAGTTTGTACACTGCTTTCTATGACCTTTTACTGCATAAT
>MCFE01000344.1:0-90564 GCA_002104905.1 Basidiobolus meristosporus CBS 931.73 | reverse complement strand
CCCTAACCCTAACCTAACCCTAACCCTAACCCTAACCCTAACCCTAACCCTAACCCTAACCCTAACCCTAACCCTAACCCTAACCTAACCCTAACCCTAACCCTAACCCTAACCCTAACCCTAACCCTAACCCTAACCCTAACCCTAACCCTAACCTCTTTAAATTAGTCAACGATTTGATTTTTTGATTGAATCTGACTCCGAATCCATCCATCCATCCATTAAATCACCTTTACTAACTATTTTTATTTTTTCCTAGGTTCTGACCTTGCGATCGTAAAAAGCAGTCACAGCGCGCAACCCTAACCCTAATTTTGATCCCGCCCATCAAAAATCACCCAAAAATCTCAAAAATTGAAATTTGAAGCTGAAACTCTGGATATGCCACCAAAACCTCAACAGGAGCCCACTACACCTGAAAGGAAGGTTCTTGATTGCTTTGACAAGTCTGTCAAGAAGATTTCTTGCCCCAACTGTGGAAACAAAGGAACTATCAGAAGGAATGGAAGAGCTGGCAGACTCAGGAAGCTTACTTTTCTCTGCAAATGCACCAGGAATATTGGTATCACTCTGATGGAAGACATGCTTGGCAAGCTGAAGACTCCCTCTCCTCAAGCACTCTCTCCTGCCCAGTTTCTGAACAGGCTTGCCTCCCCTGCTGCTGCTTCACCAACAAGAATTGCCTCTGTTACTGCCTTGGATACTCCTTCTCCTCCTGCCAGGATATCTCCTTTTGTGCCTGAATCTGCCAGTCCACTTTCCTTGCCTCCAAGAAGCCCACTGTCAATGGAGTCTATTCCTGCCACTGCTCTCCCAGATGCCAGCACTTCTACTGATGCATTTCTTCAGAGATTCCTTGCAATTGAGAAGAGAATTGCTGATTTAGAGGTTGCCAATACTGCCCTGGCTATTGAAAACAAGAGACTGGATGCCCAATGCAAGAAGCTCAAGAATGAAGCCAATACTGCCCTGAAAACTGCTAGAGATGCCTTGCAAAAAGCTTCCTTGGAGTGCCACTGCCTTACCACTACTGCTCAGCCCCAGCCTCCTGCTTCTGTTCCTGTTCAAGAGCAAGATCCTGTTCCACAGAAAAGCTACTCCAGTGTTTTACAGAACAACTGGATAGTGAACTCTGTTCCTCCCAGAAAACCTGCTGCTACTGCCTTCTCCCAGGTGACCTCAGTTCCTGCTTCAGTTTCTGCCTCTCCACCTGCACCAGCTGCCACCACCTCTACAGTTACCTCAGCTATTCCTCAGACTTATGCAGGCAAGGTTCTAGCAAGAATTATCAGCACATCCAGCTCCAGTACCATACAGCAAGACACATCAAGAAAACCCTCTACTGAGAATGTGGACTCCAATCTGACTACTGCAGCTCCATTGCCACACAGAAGGACTTACAAGCCCCCAGCAAACCTACCACCAGCTTCTACCTGGACTGTGGTGTACTTGAAGCAAGTTCCCTGGACTCCCATCTCCAACATCAGGAAAGCACTCAAGGCATGCAATATTCAGCTCTCAAGAATTGTCAACCTGGCCTGGAGAAAAGGGAAGATTCTGGAGGTTATCCTAGACCAAAACATTGCTGACCCATTTGTTGCCTTTGTGGCAAAGAACCTTAACTGGCTGAAAACTGACTTCAAGATAGTGCCTGAAGAATCTGAATCCTCTGACTCTCTACTGTTCAACAAGCCTCCAGCCCATGTTGCCATTCTGTCTTTCTTTGCTGCCATCAAGAGACAAGCCCCCTCCTATGATGTGGCATACTTCCTCAAGAATCATGCCATTTCCCTCCTTGCTGACTTAAGTGATGCACCATTTGAAGAGCTCTGGGACTCTGCAGGTCACATTGTCAATGCTGCCTCTGAAGAAGCTACAACCTCTGCCTGACTACCTGAAGTTCTGTTGCTTAACTGCAACAGCATACAGCCATCAAGACCAACTCTAGAGAGACTTCTTTCAAGATTTTCCCTCCTGTGTTTGATTGATGTCCAGCTACCCTCTATACTTTTGACTAATCTATATTGCTTTTCTACTCCTAGAACAAAGAATACCTCCTCTATCTGCTTCATCTCTTCTACCATCAATACTCCTCAGCTCTGTGTTCCTCTTTACTCCCCTTACTGTGCTGCTCTCCAGTTGCCAACTATCAGTCTGGTGCTCTGCTATCTGCCTCCAAGTCTTGCCCTTCAGGAAGTGCAAGTTATATGCCAGAAAGTTCAGCAATACCAGCAATCTATATCAACACCTATTATCTTGCTTGGAGATCTCAACATTCCCCATCCTGAGAACAAGACTACTCTGACTGCAAGAATGAAGCCAAGGTCTACATTCCTACTGAACTTCCTGAGAGAAAGCCATCTGCTAGCACTAGGTGCTCAATCTGAGAAAAGATGTGTTGACTGGATCTGCCCTTCTGCTGCTGCCCTCTACTTTGTGAATGAAGTTAAGCAATTCTCTGCAGCTGAGCTAGGATCCCTGAGAGCCTCTGACCACCCAGCCTGGTCCCTTTCTATGCAACCAGTTGTGAAGAAGAAGCTGCCAAAACTTACTGTGCTCACCCACAAAGCTACCAAGAATCAGAAGAAAGACTTTGGGAACTACTTGAAGCTTGCCAGTTTGCTACTTTCTCTGCCAGATGATCTCAACTATGCCTGGCTCTTTGTGAAGCATCTGATTCTGGTGTCTGCCTCCCTCTCACTGCCATGCAAGACTACTGCTGTTACCTCAAGAAAATGGGAATCCATTGTTTCAGCCCTGCAACAAAGCTACCTGAGTTTCCCTAACCCAAAAACAGAGAAACTCCTCCTGACAGCAATACACCACTCCAAGGCAATTCACCACACTCTGCATACTCAGCTCTGGGATCATATTATGAGTTCCTTGCCTTTGCAATCTTCCAACTCTATAACAAGAACAGTATCAAGACTCTACAGGGCAATGAGGCCCTCTTCCAGGAAGTTACCTTCAACAGAACAGCTGGCTAACATCTTCTTCTCTACAAAGCAGTACTCAACTCCTGGCTTTCATCCTGACTTCAAGACTCTGCCCATCCCACTTGCACTTGATCAAAGGAGAATCCATAATGTGCTCAAGAGGCTTCCCAACTCTACTGCTCCAGGTGTGGACACAATCTCCTATGAGCTTCTGAAGACTAGTACCAAGGCCATGTCTGCACTTCTGCTTCCACTGTTTCAGCAATGCTCAGCCCAGCTTTCTACTCCTGAGGAATGGTCCTTTGCAAATGTTCTGCCACTGTACAAGGGTAAAGGAAAGCACCTGGATCCTAGCTCCTACAGACCAATATCTCTGCTGCCCACCTGCAGAAAGGTGTTTGAGCTTCTGCTTGCTCAGGAGCTCTACTCTGACTCCCTCATGTTTCATCCTGCGCAGTTTGGCTTTGTTCCTGGCCTCTCCTTGGAATATGCAGTCATACTTAGCCAAGATCACTCTCTCCAGAGCAAGTATCCCTCTGTTCTGTTTGATATTACTAAGGCCTTTGATTCAGTTGACAGAAATCTGCTTTGGTCCAAGTTGCAATGCTTCTCCAGTACCTCTCTCACCCTCCTTGTCAGATCTCTGTTTCTGGATCCACAAGCAAGAATTCTGCACCCAAGTGAGCAATCAGCTGTGTTCTCAGTTCCTAATGGAGTGGTTCAAGGCTCTGTGCTTGGTCCTTTACTGTTTGCCATCTTCCTGAATGATTTCCCAAGACTCTCAGCTGACTGCCTGGTTACTCTCTTTGCTGATGACATCAGAATATCATCCTCCAATGTGCAACAAGACTCCCAGACCATCCACCAGTATCTGCAGAAGAATAATCTCCAGCTTTCCATTGCAAAGACAGTACCTTTGGGCACTCCCATCAACTTGGAGAACTCCACTCTACCTGCTCAGGTTTCTGCTACATATCTTGGCTTTCCTTTCCTTCCTACTGGACTAGACTCTGGAGCACACCTGAAGAAGAGAATTATCCTGGCAAGACAGGCACTCCACAAGCTACTGGCTGTTACTCCTCCTACAACTTCAGCTCCCAGCTGCCTCCTTCTACTCAAGCAGTTTGTCTTTCCTGTCCTGGAATTTGGCTTACCACTTCTCTCTCTTACTTCTAGAGACTGCACTAAGCTTGACAAGTTTGCAGTATGGTGCATTACCTCCTTGGTGCCTCATTTGCCTGAATGCCCCTACAGACATGCTATTCTTGGTGCTTTTGGGTTTATGCCCTATAAGATCAGACTTCTCTACCTAAGAACCAGATTATACCTCAGACTTCACAACTGCAACAACCCACTGATTAAGGCCTGGAAGAGAACACACCACACAACACCTGGCTCCTGCTGGAGAACTATACTTGGAGATCCTGAAGTCAAGATGTTTGCTGAATTTATTCTGCAGTCAGAAAGACCCAAGCTGGCCTACCTGAAGTACTTGACAGACCTTTGGCAGCAATATCTGCAGCAGCACACTCCCTTTATGATGAATATCAATCCTTATCACATTCCCCTCATTAATGTTGTTCACAAGTCATTCTTACCTCTCTTGCTACCCCCCTTCCCACTGAACAGTGTCTTGAGCACTGAAGAACTATCATCACTTCTTATTAACTTACCTACTAATTCCCCTCAGCTACACACTCTTGTATCAAAGCTACAACAGTAGCGCTGGCTTCTTTGTTTCAACTGAAATAAAGATTTCACCTGTTGGTGACTGTCTCCCCCCCTAACCCTTCGCCTCAACCCTAACCCTAACCCAGATTTGCCTAGTAAATTTGGCCAGTGATCGCCCAGAAATTCCTCTCAGTTCCCCCAGTCTACTGGCCATTCCGGCCACAATTCAGTTACCGCAAACCAATATAACTTAGCTCAGATATAATCAGATTCTCACTTCTCAGGCCTGGCTTTCCAGGAAACCTCTCTCAGACCTAGCTAACTAGGAAATATAGTACCACTCAGCTTCTCAGCTTTCAGACCTGGCTTACCAGGAAGATATCTCTCAGACCTAGCTTTCTAGGAATAACTTAAGATTAACATGGCTTCTTTAAATACTTGTCATAAGTAAATAAAGATTTCACCACTTGGTGACTTTCCTCCCCCTAACCCTAACCCAACAAGACTCCCAGACCATCCACCAGTATCTGCAGAAGAATAATCTCCAGCTTTCCATTGCAAAGACAGTACCTTTGGGCTCTCCCATCAACTTGCAGAACTCCACTCTACCTGCTCAGGTTTCTGCTACATATCTTGGCTTTCCTTTCCTTCCTACTGGACTAGACTCTGGAGCACACCTGAAGAAGAGAATTATCCTTGCAAGACAGGCACTCCACAAGCTACTGGCTGTTACTCCTCCTACAACTTCAGCTCCCAGCTGCCTCCTTCTACTCGAGCAGTTTGTCTTCCCTGTCCTGGAATTTGGCTTACCACTTCTCTCTCTTACTTCTAGAGACTGCACTAAGCTTGACAAGTTTGCAGTATGGTGCATTACCTCCTTGGTGCCTCATTTGCCTGAATGCCCCTACAGACATGCTATTCTTGGTGCTTTTGGGTTTATGCCCTATAAGATCAGACTTCTCTACCTTAGAACCAAATTATACCTCAGACTTCACAACTGCAACAACCCACTGATTAAGGCCTGGAAGAGAACACACCACACTACACCTGACTCCTGCTGGAGAACTATACTTGGAGATCCTGAAATCAAGAAGTTTGCTCACTATATTCTGCAGTCAGAAAAACCCAAGCTGGCCTACCTGAGGTACTTGACAGACCTTTGGCAGCAGTATCTGCAGCAGCACACTCCCTTTATGATGAATATCAATCCTTATCACATTCCCCTCATTAATGTTGTTCACAAGTCATTCTTACCTCTCTTGCTACCCCCCTTCCCACTGAACAGTGTCTTGAGCACTGAAGAACTATCATCACTTCTTATTAACTTACCTACAAATTCCCCTCAGCTACACACTCTTGTATCAAAGCTACAACAGTAGTGCTGGCTTCTTTGTTTCAACTGAAATAAAGATTTCACCTGTTGGTGACTGTCTCCCCCCTAAAAACCCTATGTTTTTAGGAGGGCATTCTTCTCCCATGACAATATCCCAAAGGCCTCTTTCTTGTAGCAGCATCTTCATCTTCACCTTCCACACTTGGTAGTTAGATCCATCCAACTTTTCAGCAGAGGGAAAAATTCCAGTAATAGCTGTAGTAGACATTGCAGAGAGTGACAGCTTGGGGCTCATAACCTGTTGTAAGAGTCTTGGAGATATTGGAAGTGATTGGGAGAACAAGTAGATTATGAGGTTTTCACTTAATGAATTATTGAATGTAAAAGTAGTATTTATACTTTTACCTGGTCTTGGCATTACAAACATGTAGAATAGGTTAAGGAAGGTCCCAAGAGCATGTGTGCAAAGTTTGGGGCTGTTTGGACAACTTTGAGAATTTTCATGTTCTGGGTACCTGGTATTTTGGTGAAAATGTTTTAAGTAAATCCTGACAAGGAATTTGGTCAGTATTCTCTAGGATTTGAAGGTGATGATCTAAGTGACTAAGTTAGGTGAATATTTAGGTGGGAATACAAATTTTTACAACAGAAGTGGCAACAACCAAGCATATGTTTGCAAGATGTATATGTTATCAGCAGTACAAGGTATATGGCATCTTTGCAAGTATCACACTAAAAGCCGTAAAGTTGAGGTGATAGAAGTATGTCACTTGTGGCAGGTGTGCTTCTTTATAGAGGTTGGTAAGCAGGAGGCCATAGTTTTTTTTTATCTGAACTATATGTGGAATACCAAAGGTAGTAGTGGGTAGGCAAATAAAGAGGGGTGATTCTACAGTGGAATATATGAATTGCATAAGGGGAGGTAGAGAAAGGAAACACCATTTGGTAAATTGGTACGGTAGCTTTATACAGAACCAGCTGTAGGCTGTCATACTACCAATATAATGCCATCAGAGTCTTGCTGTGAGGCCATCATAATACCTTCAAGTTTCTTGCCATATAAAGCAATTGGATGTCCTGGCCAATTGGATCCACTTAAAATAGTTATAGAGCACTAAAAGACCAAAACAATACCATGCAAATATTGTCACAGCACCAATTATATCTTGTCAAGTTTTATCCCTTTATTTGGTTGTAAAATTAGCAAAACACCATTGTGATCCTGTCATAAGATCATTAGGAGGGTCACTAATTCCAAGCTGCTGGTATCATGATGGTCTCTAAATGGGATCCTGGCATTTGATCTGGATTGGATCCACCCACAGGACCAAATTATTTTTCATAGGACATCTTCACCTTCCATACTTGGTAGTTAGATCCATCCAACTTTTCAGCAGAGGGAAAAATTCCAGTAATAGCAGTAGTGGACATTGCAGAGAGTGACAGCTTGGGGATCATAACCTGTTGTAAGAGTCCTGGAGATATTGGAAGTAATTTAAGAGAACAAATAGATTATGTGGTTTTCACTTGATGATTTATTGAATGTAAAAGGAGTATTTATACTTTTACATAGTCTTGACATAACAAACACAAAGGCTAGATTTAGGAAGGTTCCAAGAGCATGTGTGCAAAGCTTGGGGCTGTTTGGAAAAGTGAATCCCAACAAGGATTTTGGTCAGTATTCTCTAGGACTTGAATGTAATGATCTAAGTGACTAAGCTAGGTGTACATTTAGGTGGAATTACAAATTTTTACAACACTTTCTTCTGGTACTTTAAGGTTTCCTCTTCCACACTTTTAGGAGGGCATTCTTCTCCCATGACAATATCTCAAAGGCCTCTTTCATGTGTCAGCATCTTCATCTTCACCTTCCATACTTGGCAGTTAGATCCATCCAACTTTTTGGCAGTGGGGAAAATTCCAGAAATAGCAGTAGTAGACAAGGCAGAGAGTGACAGCTTGGGACTCATAGTCTGTTGTAAGAGTCTTGGAGATATTGGAAGTGATTTGAAGAATGAGTGGTTTGTTTGATTTTCACTTAATGATTGATTAAATGTAAAAGGGGTATTTATACTTTTACATAGTCTTGGCAAAACAAATGCATAGAATGGGCTTAGAAAGGTCCCAATAGCATGTGTGCAAAGTTTGGGGCTGTTTGGACAACCTTTCTAATTTTCATGCTCTAGGTACCTGATATTTTGGTGAAAATATTCAAGTAAACCAAAAAAGAAATTTGGTCAGTATTCTCTAGGATTTGTAGGTATTGATCCAAGTGACAGGTTAGGTGAATATTTAGGTGGAATTATGAATTTTTACAACATATACATGGTCTTAGCAAAACACACACTTATAATAAGCTTGGGAAGTTCCCAAGTGCATGTGTGCTAAGTATGTAGCTGTCTGTTATACTTTGAGAAAGTTCATGGTCTGGGTGCCTTGATATTATGGTGAAAATATCAAGTAAATCCCAACAAGGAATTTGGCCAGAATTCTCCAACATTTGTAGACAATGATCCTAGTGACTAATTTAGGTGAGCATATAGGTGTAATTACAAAGTTTGCAATGCAAACAGTACATGTCAATTCTACGTATTTAATATTAGGAACACAAAGCAAATTGAAGCAAAATAACTTGAAATTAGTACTTTGTGTAAGGCTTTTCACTGTGGGAGCCCAATTAACGTTATAATAAAATTGATATCAACAATCAGATAGTGTATTAAGTCAAATGCTTCAGGTGATCAACGTGAACCGTACGTATCCCACCCATATCTGGATAATATGATAGACAGGGTAGATTGTACCAATTGGACTTCTGGTAAATGGGACACGTGTGTAATTAGAGCATTCGGCGTGTTTCTGGTATGTCATGATGGCAACCAGGTTGTATAAATCAAATTGTTTCAGCATTAACTCACTGAAAATATTAAGCAAAATGCAACATAAAAAGGCAATTTTATTCCCTCTTCATCGACTGATTGGAGTGTTGGGCCAAGAGGTTAGTATGTGTCACTGTACAGATCAATGCTGAGAGTGCATTGTACACCGGCCGTGGTGAGTCTAGGCCTCCTTGGAATAGGTAGGGTGCTACGACTTTTGCAACCTGCGGATTGGTCATGTTGGCGATAGTTGGGAGCAGCATCTACAATAGTGAATGCTCCTGTTGGTGAGACATTGTGATCATCCTGGCCTGCACTTCCAATGAAGCTTGTGGGGGTATGGATGATTGGCTCAGCCTCCACGTGTTCAACATCCCTCGGCCTTGAGATTGCGCACCAGTGATGTACTGAGCCACCCAGCGCAGACTCTGAAGTTGGCAAATGAGAGCTTCCCCTTAATCTTATTCTTCGGCGCGTTGTTTCCACTGGGACTGCGGTTGCACTGGTCCATCCTTGACTTCGACAGTTGATCCACTAGAGTGATGTTGACTGATGAGGTGAAGTTGAGCATTCCCTTTGTTGGGAAATCTCTGGCATTGGTACACCAAGGACAACAACAACCACAGTGAGTAAAGCCATGATTTCTGCCAAGCTATGGATAGAGCTGATCTCTCCCCCTGCACACTTTCACTTCAAGTGTACCACATGTTGATGAATTTATTCAAATAAACGGTATTAACTAAGTCTTGGTTCTACCACAAATATAGAATATGATCAACCAGCGGAATCTGATGCAAGCTCCAGAATGTTGTTCATACAGCCAGTGGACCAAGGGTAGTTATGAAAGATCTTTCTTACAAGTATCAATCAACCTGTGATAGGGTTAGAAACGTAAACAACCTTTGATGGTAGCCAACCCAGAAGGATGGATTGACAAACATCATAAATTTCCCTCATCTCCAGTCGAGATTTTGTTAACGTGGTGAGACCAGATCCGGATCAATGAATAGGGTTCTACTCTCCAATGATATTTATTGCAAAATAAGTGCACGATGGCCCACTAAACGTTGCTTTTGGAATGGACCTCGCCAGACTCTACGATGTATTTGATCTCCTCCTCCAAAGTCTCGTAGGCATTAGGCCCATGCGGTTTCCATCCAATTTTTCTGGATCGGTTAGCCACTGCTCTGCTATTACTTCCGTATGCAAAGGTTGAGTATTTACCCCCCAGGAACTCATCCAGGTATTCTTGCTCAAACTCGGTGATATTCGTGTTCTTAACGAGCCCAAGCTTGTATAATACAGACGCAAGAATTTCTGAGATCTTGTACCATGTGTGCTCACTGTTGGTACAAAAGTACCAGCCGCCCTCTTTACCAGACTCGATTTTTCCAGCCAAGAGACCATCCAGAACAAGAATATAGAAGTCGCCCAGATCGTTGATGTTTACATCCCCCCAGATCACATCTTTACGCTTCCCAACGTAACCAACCTCTCCTCTTTTCACCGAAGCCTTGGCCAGGTTGATGACTTGTTGGGATGATTTTTTGAACGGGCCGGTTCCAATGGGAGGCAATGATGGCTGCAGTAATGTCATCCACATTGTCATAGATCCACGCGTCAACATCCTTATGCAAGGCCTGCAATGGGATCGAATGAATTCTGGCCATGTCCTCATCATCGTAAGGATCCATGTTGTCGTGATCCCAAGTCAGCACTCCCGTTCCGGATGTGTGGACCAGGACAGCTTTCTTATCATTCTTTGCCTTGAGACCTTTGACAATTGCTTGAGCGGATGGCAAGTCGTCCGCGTTGGCGGTGTGGACCACCGCATCAGCGGCTTTCGAAGCCTCAAAGAGAACATCCAAGTCCTGTAGACTACCATAGATGGGAGTGACACCCAATTTCTGAAGCTTTTCACCCTGCTCCTTCTTTCTTACAAGTGCTGAGATAGTGTACTTCCCGGGAGATTTCAGCAGCTCTGTCAATACGCTTCCTCCGATGTATCCAGTAGCACCAGTGATGAAGACCTTGGTGGGAGCCATGATGGAATATGCTATGTCTGTGCAAGGCATTCGCACGACTCTTTATATTGAGATGGTCTGTGGGTCTGATGACGAATCACTCCCAGCACGCCATTCACTGACCATTAGTGATGTTAGTAATGAAACCATCATGAAGCCGCTATTGTTGGATGGAGCATCAATTCGCGATTATACTGGAATAGATGTGCTCTGGATTGGCCGCATATGCGATGAAGTGGTCGTGATTGAGATATAGTACCAATCTCCTTTTGGGAGAAGCTTGGCGTATATAAAGCATTGATTCAATTTGTTCTTTGTGAATGTAGATCATTATATGACCAATATATTTTATAGTTGAAGAATATCTGTCAACAATGATCTGCCGTTTCCCAGATTTAAATAATACAGTAGAGGACAAAATGCAATATGAGTTCTAGGCGTTTGTTAGTCTATATTATCATATTATTGATGAATATAATAATCAAATAATACCTGATGCTGGGCATTCATATGTATAACCATCTTTTAGAACCAATGCAATAATTACATAATTGAGAACTGTACTCCTTGAAAGTCTTTGAGCACAGCAATAATAAAAGAACCAGGTCTCTGTTCAACAAATACATCAGATAAGGCCCTTCTTTGACATCTGTTTTTTTGCCTTGTGTAAATTGAGCACTGAATCTGCTACCGCTACACCATCCATAGTCCTGGGAAATAATCCCTGGCAACTCTTAGATGTAATAATTTGCCCAACATATCCAAGATTAAAAAACCCTCTTAATTGACCATTATTCTATGGTTACTGCTGTTAAGGTATGAACATTTACTACTATATCCCACTGTTGCATTTTCTTAATCCCTACTTTTCTAACAAGTTACTTTCATTAGCTGCTTCTTGATATGGTACATCAGCTTCATCTCACCTACTCATACTTTGTGATGTGTTGTCAAAGCCTTAACCATTTACTTCATCTACCCTGGCAACAAGCTGTCTATGTTATTGTAATTATTAGGTTGTCACCTAAATATTCATCATAACTTAGTCATATAGATCTAACTCCGTAATTAGCATTCTGACCTGACCAGATTCCTTTTTGGGATTTACCTTCAATATTTTCACCAAAATATCAGTTGCCCAGAGCATGATATTTGTAAAAGCTGTTCAAGCAGCCCCAAACTTTGTAAATATGTACTTGAGGCCTTCCTAAGCATATTTTACATGTTTTTTTGCCAAGATCATGTAAAAGTACATATACTACTGTTACATTCAGTAAAACATTCAGTAAAAGCCACATAATCTACTTGTTCTCCCAATCACTGTCAATATCTCCAAAACTCTTACAACACCCAGTACATCATTTGTCTCAAGTTGCTCAAGCAGCCCAAAACTTTGCACACATGTACTTGGGACCTCACTAAACATATTATTTGTGCTTACTTTGCCAAGACCATGTAAGGTATAAATACCAGTTTTAAATTCAATTTATCATCAAGTGAAAACCACATAAACTACCTGCTCTCTCAATCTCTTCCAATATCTCCAAGCGCCTCCTCTACTCTATGAAGGGCATCAAATGGACTAAACTAGCATAGGCTGAGTTTATGACATCATTAACAAATGACTTGGACCATATTTGATTGAGTTTGAGCTCTACACTATGATAGTAGACTGACCGCTTCTGAGATATACCTCAGCTGACCAAATAAGCCTCAAGATTCTACCTAGCTTTTAGCCAGATTATACTGTTCACTCTCAGCTCAGCTTAGATTATTTTGGCTAATTCTTAATACTAGTTATGGTCTCAAATGTTGTAAGTTTTGTAATTACATCTAAGTTTTCACCTAGCTTAGTCATGTAGATCATCACCTACAAACCTCAGAGAATTCTGCCCAAATTTCTTCTTGGGATTTACTCAGAATATTTTCACAAAAATATCAGATATCTAGAACATGAAAAATTGATAAGTTGTCTAAACAGCCTCGCACTTTGGATACATGTTCATGCAACCTTCCTAAACATATTCCATGTGCTTGTTTTGCCAAGAACCAAAGGTATTCTACGTGGTCAATACAAGCGCTGTGACATTTCCAATTAACAATGAGTCACTTGGAGAAGATTAAGAATAACAAACATAGTAATGGGTTTAACAGAAGTAACTCCATTGAATTTACTACAGCTCAAGTATAACTTAGGTATATATAGATATATATATATATATATATACTTTAAGCAAATGGCTTCAATGTTGCAGGCAACTCGTCGGGTATTTCAGCCCCAGACCTGGCTAGATTACAAAGATGCATTGCAACTACAAACTGATCTGCGTCAAGATAGCCATCACCATCCCAGTCAGCGATTCTCCAAATCTTGGCCAGTATATCATTTCCGAGTCTGGTATTCATCATTGCTGGCTTCGCGTCAACTCCAGAAACTTTACCGTGTACTGGACGACAGGAACGGAATTGGATTAGATAAGGCTCTTTTTCGATGGCTTGGAAGTGCCACTGTGAGGTCGAATCAGTCTCGAATGGATTGGCAGGAGTCATGGGAACACCAGAGCTCTCGTTGGTAGTGGCTACAAATAGAACCGATATCAACACGCAAGAAATACAAACGTCGAGATATATCTCTGCCTACTCTGAGGAAGCTGGTCCATTAATCTAGGGAAATCTTTGGAAAGAGCCTGGTTTCCTAGTTAGCATAAACTGTGCGAAGCTTCGAAAGATTATCACTTACCTCATCGACATTGTCCAGAATTCGTTGATTGAACTTGCTGAAGTCGGCAAATTTATACCTCTTCAGACCCTCCTTGAAGATTTCGACGTTGGGGAAATCCCCTGGAGATAGATTATGCTTTTGCTGGATTTTCACAAACTCCTTGTCGAGATTGGCAATCAACTCTGATTGTTTAGAGTCTTTACCAAACATTGCAGGCATCTCCTTCTTCAAATGACTGATGATGTAGGCATGGACCTTTCGAGCATGAGATTTTGAGGGGATACATGATGGACAGCTGGTAGCTTACCTTTGCAATTCTTGCTCGTTTCACGATTTCGTTTACTTTGCGCACAGCAGCATTCTTAGGTAGATCATCCAAATCCTGCAAAAGGTCGGATTGTTCAGCTAACAACAACTCTCGACTATCCTCAAAAACGTTCGGGGGCTTTTCTAACCAGAAAGAACCCAAATAAACTCGTGTCACTTCTGGCGATTGGATAACTTTGCCCAGAGACCACATCAGAGCCCCGTATCTAACGCCAACATCGCCATACAATATTAGAACCTTCATGATGTGAAGGATATGCAATGCTACGGGCTTACACTCTCATTAACTGTTGATTAGACACTTGATCACACTTGTTCAACACAACTCTAATCTTTTCTTCTTGTCCTCGCAACACTTGGATCGCGGTCTTGAACTCGTCAGAAATATCCAACTTATGTCCATCAAACAGCAACAATATGATGTCCGCCCGCTCCGCAAACCATCTGATGATTGCACTAAAATCATAACCGCGATCTAAGCGTTGTTTCTCTCCCGATAAAATTCCCGGCGTGTCAATAATAGTCATATCCTCAAGCAAGGGTGAGTTCGATTGAGACACCTATAATTCGATTGATAGCTTAAACATTGCTTCGACTTTGTCGGCTATTGCATCATCCTACCTGGAATCGCGAAAGGAAAGCTGTACCGAACTTTTGGAGGCCACCAAAAGGCAAATCTCCTGATACGGCTGCAGCATTTCCTGGAATCACCTTCAAGGCAAAAATTAAAGGGGTATAAGTTTGTGAGATGAACAGTTAAGCACCCGCACTCTTACCTTCTCCTCAGCTCCGTTCATGACGGCCACGAATCTATCAGTAGTCTAGGTGATAGCGTGCTGGTTAGCTGTCATCTTTGGAATGGATGTAGTGCTGAGCTTATAGTGGAAATATAGATAGGTACCGGCTCGACGCCTATGTGGGCACCCGGGTAATTTTTCTGTAAAAGGTATTTGATGAAGCTCGTCTTTCCAGTTGAATACTGCCCAATAAGAAGAACAATTGGCTTTGCATCGATATCTCTATCAGTGAGAGGAGCTGAATGAAAGCCTTCGAAGTTGTAAGTGGTTTCTATAGGTTTAACTTTCTGTTGGTAAACTTTTTTAAGGGTATCTATTATAGGCTGATAGTCAAAACTTCCATTTGAGCTTTTGGTTTCTGTTCTTGCTGCTTTCTTTAGTTTATTCATGTCGCCAAGTCCTCTTAAAATCACAAGGGGGATAGAGGCAGCATTTTAATCAGTCTAGGAATATATTTCTGATCGATATCAGGGATTGAAGTGCATTGATAGAAACTTCTGATTAGGGGAAGCGAGCATGGCTTTTTGAGTAAATCTAAGATCCAGGCGACCGCGATGCATGAAATCACGTGCAATGGGAACCAATGAATATCGAACAAGATTGAAATTAAATTAAATCCCATGATATATGTTATTGGATAAAAAGAGACTCATTGCATAATGCTGAGTATCTTTTAACAAATAACCTAGTAGTGAAGTATCTCATTGTTTCCCGCTCAAGGTCTCCATAGCGGGGTCTCATGAAACTTCACTTAAATCAATGGTCGTCACTCTTAGACTGTGAAGTTTTGATTTCTCAACAACTTTGTGGTCACCTGGTGACGATACAATCCATTCATATTACCACACAACGTCATCAAAGCTCAATGAGCTGAGATTCTATCAATCAATATTAATTCATATCACAATGGCCCTATATATATTACTATCCAACGTCAGAACTACGCCATTGATGGTTTTTGAAATGATTGGGTGCATTACGGCCTTTTGTATTTAAGCGACAGCCCCCTCTTCAACGCGATAGATTCAGTTTATCCGATTCTACTCCGTTTTAGACATGAACGCCTTGTATCCGGAGCGCGATGAAGAATCATACGCACCTTATTCTCCATACATCCAGTCAGACAGCGAGGAATACGAGTATTTCATGGTAACCAGCGCCTGTCAACCCTCAATCAACACCTTAAATGACCCGAAGACGCCAGCTCAAACTACACGCGCCCGGTGGTTTCTGCGCGGGGAGCCACTTACCCATCAGCAAGCCCAATATCATCGAGACCTAGCCCTTCGCTACAAGGTCATTTTAACGTACACATCGGTTGTCATCTAGGACTACTTTGTAAATACCGCGTTGAATATTGTAACCTCCATGTGTATATTGAGCAATCTCCGAACATTCTGATCAGGTAGACTTAGGCAAGAAACCGCTTACCAGTTTACCATAATCATTTAATTTGTACAGATTTAATTAGTAAATAAACGGTTAGTCTCCTTATCAGTCTTGGGTTTACATTCCACTATTTGCAATTGGAAAGACCAAACACTCTCCCCTAAAGGAAATCCACTTCTCAGTCTAATGTAGGTTGGCTTTTTTAAGGAGTTTTCATATCACGGACCAGTTATATTGCTCAAACCAGGGTTCTGTTACTCCTTTCATGTAGTGGAGCTTGTACATAGAGTAATACCTGTGCAAAGGATTACTTTCTGGACAAGCAACTGGTGTGCATATACAAGGCTGCGATTAGCTAGAAATAGAGCAATCATACTGATGACGTATCCTAGAGCCTATGCACCCTCGCTATCCTAGCACAACTAGTTTGTAAAAGGGGAGATTGGTTTTGCATGTCTCATTTCAGCGAGGCGAAGGTAGTACTGCACGAATCCTCCTCACCATCCTGGAAAATATCAAGAGGCAAGTGTATAAGGTCTAAATAGAAATCATGAACTGCAGAGGCAAGTGTATAAGGTTTGAATAGAAATCATGAACTGCATAATATCTACGATTCGCTCACCCTTACCTTGGAGGGTGTTCAAGTCAAATTGCTCCTTTGCCATTTTATGTGTTCTCAAATCGCATAATAACAATCTATTGCCTTTTTAGAAATATTACGAATCTTAAATAGTTAATATTCTCCCCAACTCGTTTCCGATTTACCTTATTTATATCGTTTGTCCGGTGAATCCTTTCCCCGCGTTCCCAATTTGTTCTCTCCTTCGTGCTCCTTCCTATTCCAATTATTTTCCCTTTATACTTGGGTTTCTTTGCAGTTGCCTTCTTGGTCCTTTACGACTATTTCCAAGTTAGCTACACAATATTGAGGTCGATTTTGGTTGCTAGTCACGTAGTGTTATTTTCCTTCACAAACAATAGTTTTTGAAGTCAGTCAGAGTTTGTATATACTCCAGCAATTTTCACATACCTTTTGTTAACTTTGTTGCTTTCTTAGCGATGAGTCGGAACGAGTCCCCAGCATATTCCCAGGGCTTTGCCTCAAAGGAGGAAACTCGTGGAACAAAGCGCGAATTCGAAGAGGAGGATGTTGACTCTGATGATAGCAGTCCCAAGAATGAGAAACGCTCTGGGCGCCGCAAGATCAAAATTGAATATATCGATGACAAAAACCGTAGGCATATTACATTCAGTAAACGAAAGGCTGGTATCATGAAGAAGGTAAGTCCCTGCACCCAGGACCGCGTAATAGAGCCTTTATCAAACCTATACATGTTGTCATAGGCCTACGAGCTTAGTACTCTTACCGGAACGCAGGTTTTACTACTGGTGGTGTCAGAGACTGGACTTGTATACACATTTACCACACCAAAGCTACAGCCTTTAGTGACACAGCCCGAGGGGAAAAATCTGATCCAATCCTGTTTAAATGCTCCAGATTCTACTTCAGTGAAAGAAAACTCTGGGTCTAGTGTAAGCCATAAGAGCGCTTGATTTCTACCATGTTGAAATGCGCTAATTTGCTGGATCATTATTCGACAATAGGCTCAACTTACCCAATCAACTCCGGAAGCTTCCCAGCCTTCGAAACAAATCCCTTCACCGTCGCTAAGCGCACAGCGTCAACAATTACCATCAACGTTAACCTCGCAAGGTCAGAGCGACCAGTATGGTGGTGATGCATCCACAGTTGATCCTGTTTCTGACAATGTATACGGAGATCGACAGGTATTACTCAAGTTCTGTATGATTAGAAGATTCGTACTAACGAATCCCACAAAGAATATACGTAGTTTGCAACAGTCACAGCCACAGCAACAGCCTTCAGCATACCCACCATTGGCAAATATGAATTATGGGCAGCAATACAATGTTCTTCCCAATCAAATACCAAGTTCAATCCCGATGGGAGGAGTTGGAAACTACATGAATAATCAACAGTATTCGCAGTACAACCAGTCGTCGATGGGATCCTACGTCTCACCCAACAATCAGTACATGTCTCAATCCAACTATTGGGCTGGCAACGGGGATAATGCTGGCGGAGTTCCTAAAGTTTCTCAATACACTTCGCCACACAATGGAGTATCGAAGTAGCACCACATTTATATATCGAATTAATTTCTCATTTTCACCGTATCATAATTGTCGAATCTTTCCTTGTTGTTTGGAAGGCTATATGCGAGTTCGCCTCATTAGGTTTCTGTATAAGAGCATGTTGGTATTTATAAAATTGTTAGAAATGACTGTTAATATGCGTGTATATCTTGGAATATCTGCGATCATTTGAAGTGAAATCATTACTAATCATCTTGGCTAATCATTTGAAGGGCGAACTAAGTAAAAAAAAATAAAGTGGTGCTTGTGCCTTAGGTCCTGGACAGTTGTACTTGTAACCACTATATCAACTGACCACATGCAACATATACGCTCGAAATGTGTAGAGGAGGGTGAGGAAGATCTGCTACAATTGCAAGAAGACTTCCTGTTTGGTGCTCATCCTCCTGCTGCTACCGTAAAGCGAGTGAGCAAGCCACCAAGTATTGGATCAAGCAAGGTGAAGCAGGAAGCAATAGAACCTGTGGAAGAAGAAGAATTAAGTGATTCGGATTTACCCCCGCCGTTAATTGAAAAAGAAAGTAAAGCTCCATTGCCTAGAGAACGGCCTTCAGATCTGGTTGTAGAACCCGAATCGCAGCAAGCAGCAATCAAGCCAGATAGAATCGCTTTGGACAGCTCTAATCTACCACCCCCTGTAAAAAATCCCGCGGAACAAACCAAAAAGAAGTCCCTTTTCGCCTCCCGATTAAATAGATCCTCGCCTTCCTCCTCTGCCTCTCTGCAACCACCTTCGGTCAAAAATAATTTCAGCTTTGGAGTAGGCTTACTAGGAGAGGTAAAAGAGAAGGAAAGCACCACTTTTGAAAAGGTGAATGCTACTCCGGCATTTCCTACCGGGTTTCCACAGCCAGTCCATCGAAGCCAGTTTAAGAGAACGGTCAAGAAGAATGTTGAAGTTAGTAGAAACCCAATAGAGCCTGAAATAAGTAATGTCCTGTTCCGTCAAATTCACGAAGAGAACGTTGATACGCTTTCGAAAATGACCGAAGATGAGATCCTGGAAGCACAAGCTGAGCTTATGAGACAGTTAGATCCGGAGCTTATCAAGAAACTTAGAAATAGACAACCTCTTTCACAGCGAGAAGTAGACCCAATCAATGAGAGCGCCGTTAAAGAAAAGGCAGACCCACTTGCTGCAGAAAAGGAGCATCAGACCTCACTTCCCGATGAAATGGATATTGTGCAGATGAAGGAAAAGTACTTTCCGAATGTTCAGGCAGAGCCAGAAAAGTTGAAATGGATGCTGGATGAAGCCACCTTAAGCTCAACGACGGCACCCAGCACCACCAAGGTCGACCATCCGGCAAATAAGGTCAGGTTTGACTTTCGTGGCAACCAGTTGGAAGAAAACGAGAACATCCCGACTTACATGGGCCTTCATCATCATGGCGATGAGCCCGATAGACCTGGCTACACCTTGGGCGAACTACTTCACTTGATGCGAAGTGCAGTATCCTCGCAGCGAATCATCAGCTTAAACATACTTGGGAAAATTATAGGAAATCTCAAAGACGGCCAGTTTGGTAGTGACATACAAAAACTAGTACTCGATTACCTTATGAAGGAAAGCGCTGCCGTATACATCAGGGCCGCCATAGATGATGTCAATGAGACAGCAATGATAGCCGCCCTGAACACAATGTCGGTATGGATTGGCAATGTAACTGAAGAGACTATTTGGGACGATGTTATTCTTTTGCCCAAAGGCACGATCTTCGTCCCAAGAACTGACTCACCCTCCATTGCTACTCCTCGTAAGAATAGGCTGGGATTCGATGTTGACGAGGACGGAGAGGATAATGATGCCGAGAACGAGAATACAATCCAAGGACACGCCAAACTTGCATCCAAGGATATTATCAAAGGCCTGTTGGCTATGAACCTTCTTCCTAGACTTCGCTATCTTCTTGACTACTCGCGCCTTCCACAACCTTCCATCAGCCAAATCTTTAGAATTCTGATTCAAATCTCCCAACACTCGGTGGAATCTTCACGCGCTGTATTCGACTGCCCCGACATGGTGGATTGCATTAGGGGATACATATCTCGACAATGGCCCCCATCTCCCACGAATACTAACGAGCGTTACAACCAATTGCCAAACGCCTTAGCAGTGAAGCTCATGCGCATCTGGGCACAATCAAATCGATCCATCGCTAAGGAATTGATCGACAAGGAGCTGGTTAATTCATTGTTGCGGTTTATGGCAGTTGACCCAGACATCTTACCAAAAGAAGACCAAGTGCTGGGCTATCAACTTCAACTCGAAACACTTAAGCTATGGAATATCTTGTCAACATATGGATTTTACTGCCACATCCTCGGCGATTTCCATCAAGAATTTGTCAAATATGTATCCAGCATCAGCCAGTTGCAGCCTTGGTCACAGACTGATATCATCAGTCGACTACGCAGTAAAAAGGTTGTTCTCTTTTTCCGACTTCTGGAAAACTTAACATATGCTGCAGTGGATACGCATAGTACAGAGCCTGAGCATGCCGTTTGCTGGCCTCATATCTCCTTGTTCTCATCATACGCTGTTCTCATTTTCACTCAGGTTAGCCAAGCACTGGATGATCAAAGCTCCTTCAAAGGAGATAGAACCTTATGTGAGCTTACTATATCCAGCATCGGTCAGTATCTTTCCGGATGGCTGAGATACGTTGACAACAATAATGCAACCGATCTTCCTCAAGCTTTAGAGCTTCGGAATCAACTAAAACTTGATTCTTGGATCACCTCAAAAACATTGGAGACATCAATTACGCGAATTACATCACTCATCGGCGAAATATCCAAAGTAGACAAGACAAAAGAATCCCATGGCATACCTGGACTTTATCTCACGAGTAGAATGAAGACTGCCGAGCTAATGTTCGAACTATCAGCGGCCTGTAACTACGTATCAGCCTATCTGGACCTGGTGGCAAAGATGAAGAAATTCGTCTCTGATTTCTATGAGTTAGGCCAAGCTTTGCTAACTTCTCCCAGCCTACTGAGTCTTGTTGATTACCTCTGCATCAATTTCCAGCCAGAAACTGAGTGGATGTCACAAATCGCTCGGGGCCACTACTTGGCCATATACTCATGGGTCAACTTATTCAACAAGATCTGCGACACATGCAAACCCAAAGAAGAAGTCCCAAACGGACTCGATCCCGCTTTCGTATCATACTATGCGGCGACCATTGTTTTGGCCACCCGACCACTAGCTGGCGAGGAAGCCATTGCGGAATCCATGATTTTCACTGCACTACGACCGCGCAACATTCATAAGCTCTTGAGAGACATTGACGACCCTGCACTAAGTCTTCCGGACGATTTGAGAGAGATTTTGGAGCCGTTCCTGAACTCTCATCTGGGCAAGGAGGAGGACATTGGTCAATCCAGAGCTGTGTCATACCACCTCCTGAAGCAAACAAGATCACTGTTCTTCAAGAGGGCGCCACAACTAAATCGAGCCAGTTTCTCACAATGGGCGCTCTCCCCCATCGATGACGTAGTGAAAATCACCAAGGAAACTGAGGAAGTTGAGGAAATTTGTGGATTTTCAGTGTTTGATATCATCACCAACACTCTCAAATACGCCAAATTAGTCAATCACGTCGCCGCACGTAGCGGGTTCAATAATCGTGTCAACTGTCTAACTGGAGTGAGAAAAATCATGAAGGTGTTTGGCATCAACTACCGAGTAAATGGAGAAGATCTATTCCTTATGGATTCAGTGGAGGCAGCACTGAACTCCCTGTACAACTATTACGTCGAGGAATTTGTCAAGCTCGGGGATAAGACAGCATTTGACCTGGAAGAGGCGAACGACTCGAACGTACCATTCTACCAATTCTACCAAGATTTCATTAACCTCTATGTGTCTGTTTCATTTGGAAATCAGGTTTTTGCACGAATGGTTTTACCTCCATTGGCAATGACATATCCATCCGAGTATAGACTAGCTCTTTGGAGTGAATATTTCGAGATGCTGTCAACTTTCCGCAATTCCATCGAGGATACGCCAGCTCCCAATGGCCTATCGGTTTATTTTTATCCGATCGAGCGGAACTTCACCTTATTGCAACTTTACGCAAAAGCCCTATTGATGCGTAAAGTGACTAGGAAGCATACGCCATTTCTTTATTGGATTGCTGTCCACCATTTGAATAGAAATATGCTGGCTCGTATAAGGAACATGGCTAATGATGAGAGTTCGGAGCCATTATTGGCCATGATGCATAACCTCATCAAGTCCAAATTGGACCACGAGACGTGTACTGACCTAACCCACTATCACAATTCAGAGGAAACCTTCCGGTCACCTGATACGTACGAGCCATCACCCGATTCACAATCCATCCAACTTTGGCTATCCAAAGGGCAACATCCATAACCATCCAACTATGAAGATCCTTCGTGACTTGCAGTGTCTTGATATTCGAACAAGCAATAAACGAATATGAATGACATCATCCGGCCTAACGACTGCTGGATACCGTGAAAAGGGAGTGGCGACTTGAAGATTGCTAGTGTAGGGAAAGCAACGTGTGTCGTGTAACGTGTATCGGCTCAGATCGTAGGGAACTGTCGCATATGGTTAAACGATTAGTATAGAAGGATGATAGTATAATAATATAGAAGGAGTAATGAAGGAGAGATGCATGGCTGTTGAACTAATAACAACGCTACTTCAATTTGGGGGAGATAGGCCGGCTCTAGGCCCACGATAGGCTTGATACGGCGATGTTTTGGAGGCGAGCATTGATGCAAATGAACGTGGGCTGCGTTACTCATTTCCTCGTCTCACATTACAGCAATAATCTTGCTGATGATAAGCTTTTAGCCACCAAGAGAGCATCATTTTCATCGGTTTTAGGGAATCTCATCTCACTGCCCCACTCTCATTTCACTACACCACTCTCATCAGATTAAGGGAATCTCTATTCAGGAAGGCTCCAAATGATTTATAGGCAACATATATATATACATATATATATGGTCAGTATCTACATATATACCCAATGGCGTACGCGATTTCCCCGCATGAAGCGGAGAGAGCGGTTCTCTGAATATGCATGAAGTGGAGAGAGCAGTATGCATGAAATTACTACTGTACTTTGCGAGTTGCTATCTCCTCACACCAGATGTCCTCAAGATTGTCCTACGTTTCAACCATGAATTCAGGTTTGTGGTGCCATGGGCGAGTCTGGATTGCGGAGAGTGACTGCCGTTGCAATGACCCTGTCAACTTCGCCTACCTGAAGGGCACCATCGTATGACAATTCTTGATTAGTCAAAGGAAGCCTATGGAAAATATCCAGTCCGGAAAGAGCCGACTTGATTTGTACCGAGAAGAGGTGCTATCATTTCGATTCGAAAGATTTTTCCAATCCCAACCCATGATTTGCATGAGATGATTTGATTCCTTTATGTGGAGCCCTACTCACCAATCATGATTCAATCGCACTTCAAACTGTCATAAATTCCTAAAATCCATCTGTTCCCCACGTTGGGTGCTTTCTTCTTTTCTCCCTGTCACTAGTTCGACCGCCAGTTTCGAGTTTATCAACCCTGTTTTCGCTGGGTCTTTTAAAGTTTAAGTTAGCTTAGAAAAGCTCTTTTGAATTCATTATGTCCACCGCTCCAGGCGTTCCCGACTTCGTGAAGAAGTTGTATAGGTACCCCCCTCATTTTCTTTTCCAAGTCTTGTTTCCTTGTATTCATGGGTCCTGTATCCCTCTCCTAGAATGCTCGAAGATACCACATACGGCCACATCGTATCGTGGGGGATGAACGGAGATACCTTTGTAGTGAAGGAACAAAACGAATTCGCCAAATCTATCCTCCCCAAACACTTCAAACATAGTAATTTCGCCAGTTTTGTTCGTCAGCTGAATAAGTACGATTTCCACAAGGTCAAGAATACCGACGATTCCAACAAGCCCTACGGCGAAAACGTACGCGTTTTTTGCTTGTTTTCCTCTTAGCAGGCTGAGCTGGTGTTGATCTAACCTATTCCTTATTTCCAGGCTTGGGAATTCCAACATCCAAGTTTCCAGTACAACAAATGTGATTTGCTAGAATCTATCAAGGTACCATATATTTCTCTAAAGCGTGTCTTGTATGTACGCGTCTCTAACCGCGCACCACGAATCCAGAGAAAAATTCCGAATAAGAATAAGCCCGGCATGGGTGGCATTGGAACCAGTTTGTTACCCGAAGAGGTCCGGGTAGTTGCTGACGATCTTCAAGGGCAGGTTTACTCCGTCTCAAAGATGCAGAGCGATATGGGAAACTATCTACAAATGCTGAGTAAAAATTACCAAGTGATGGTAGACGAGATCATTAGCTTCCGAAAAAACATGGTCGCCCAGGATCAAATGCTTCAGAACATAGTTCAGTATATTCTGAATCAAGATTCCAGTAGGTATTCTAGAGCAGCCTTTCTCTAGAGCCATATAATTTACCGGCTTTATTTCTAGATCGCAACCGAGAGCAAAAGAGCTCGGCCGAGAACTCTGGCTACGTGCCATCGTTCTCGAGCACAAACACTTCTGCTGACACGATGAAGCTGCTCAACTCTTACAACGAGCTATCCAAGGTGTCACTCAACCAGGTTGATGACTTCTCCAAGAGGGCACAGTCCCTGCAGGAGTTTGCCAATACCACCCTATCCCAGTTCACCGTTCCAATGCCGGGAGGGATGTACAACAGCAATTCAAATGGCATGAGCAATACTGGTGTTCCTATGGGTGGGTACGGAAATACCGACGGTACGTTTAATCAACACAACATAGAAAACCTGGAGATCTCCTTAAACCAGCTCGAGAGTCGTGAAAACATAAATGAAAAGCCATTCAACTTTTCTGTTCCCTCGATGAACAACGGAGATATACATACCGGAGGTATGGGAAGCACATTAGGCGATAGCAATAATGAAAGCAAAGCCAACACAGAGAACAGACAGCTTCGCAAAGGATCATTCATTACCAACTGGGCAACTCCTCCAAAAGTTCTATTGGTGGAAGATGATGCAGTTTGCAGAAGACTTAGTACCAAACTTCTGGAAATATTTGGCTGCTCGTTTGATGTTGCTACAGATGGAGTAGCGGCAGTCAACAGGATGAATCTAGAAAAATACGACATAGTTCTTATGGTAAGCCCTACCCATGGTGTTGCTCAATCCGTATTTTTACTAACAAATAATTACTCCACAGGATATTGTAATGCCCAACTTGGATGGAGTATCGGCTACGACAAGGATTCGACAATTTGATGCAATCACACCCATCATCTCGATGACCTCGAATACAACCGAAAACGACTGTATGACCTATCTTGCAAACGGTATGAACGATATCCTTGCCAAACCCTTTTCCAAAGCTGGCCTCTACGGTATGCTAGAGAAGTATTGCATGCACCTTCATTCTATGCGAGACATGAATCACATTGGACGTAATCCCAACCCCTTCCCTGCTCTTGCAAGCACGCTGATGTCAGGAAATTTCCTGAACGGAAATAACGAGGAGGGTAGCTCGTCCAACCCTTCCACCTCAACTGCCATGTCGATGGGATCTACATTTTCTAGCATTCCAGTGATGAACATGGCGCAGAACAATGGATACAATCTCTCGATGATGGCGGGGATTGCCATCCCCAATGACGGATCAGGGCAACACGGAGCCACCATTATTCCCTCAATCATGTTTGCCACGAATTCCAACACGCGGCCTGCAGATTATTCATACGACGAGGATGATCGTCGAAAGCGACCCAAGCTCGAGGTAATCGAGTGAGGATGATGTGGTTAATTTTTGCTTGACGATACACATACATATACATACGCTACATGATCTTCTATTCTAATGTCGTAGATATTCTTCATTATTGGTTTGTTTTCTTCTGTACATTGAAGCCACTTTCAACTTAGCATTTTATACTTTTCAACTCCCCCGCCTCTTAATACGTAGATGTATTTCAAAGTAAAATGGTTGAAATTAATTTATGCAATATTTATGTGGGGATGGGAGATACATGCTACCCCAGAGGCTTGGCTCATTTGGCAGAGGTCTTCAATTGGATACCATGCATCTGCTTGATGTCTTCGGCAAGGAACTCGGTAACCAAGCGATGTTGCTTGACCAGCGAGAGTCCCTCAAAGTTCTTGGACACTATCTCGATAGCATACATGGAGCCGCAACCACCTTAGAAGGACAAGGTTATTAGGTGTGTTGTTGAAGGAGGGCCAGTTTACCACAGTGCTTTACATACCGGAGATGTCGTGAACATGGAGGCTCGAGGGGGTGAATTGTTCTTTGAGTTTGTTGAAAAGCAACTTCTCCCCAGCGTTCATGGACTCGGTGGAGTAGAAGAGCTTCTGGGCTGAGGCGCGTGGCACGGAAGTTCTGGCGATCTGTCGTAGCTGAGCAAACATGGTAAACTGAGGGAGGGTGTGAGATACGGTGGCAACGTCCATGCACCAGATATCATGAGAAAATTTTCACCATCAATTAGTCATAGATTTATCCAATGTCCATCATGTTTCATTTAGATGGATCTTTGCAATTCGTTTGGAAGCGTGTATCTTTACGTTAAGAAAATCCATTCGACCTTTATATGTAGATTTATAAACACACACACACACACACACACACACACACACACACACACACACACGCAGCTGTTAAATGGGGAAGACGAGGAAGATTTTATCTATTACATTTGCCACCAACATGGAGATTCATATATCTGCTACTGTTTCAAGGAGCTGATGTAAAGTACTAGAGGGGAAGTCAGCATCTCTACCGAGAGTGGGAGCAAAATCGAAGGAGACATACCGTTATTCCCTCTGATGAAAGCATCTCCGTATTTATTCTTCAGCTGCCCGTTGACATATTCTTCGGTCTGTTCGAGGGCAATGTTCATGTAACCGTCCAGGCACGCGAGAATCCCTAGGTTTGTTGAGTTAGGCTGATAGATCACAGCAGCCAAAGGATGCCCTTACCTCTGTAGTCAACGCCGGAGTTCAGCTTTACTTGGACTGGATGTCCGATGATGTGCTTGAGAAAGTCAGAGGGGGATTTTTCGTGAGATGGTTCCATATTCGTGATAGTAAAGAAATACAAGCCCGTATCAGTCCAAGTATACGTGCAGGATAGGGTCATGAAATTAGGACCATTTTTCCCGGGACGATTGATCAGTCACATCGGGTTTAATTTTGCTTGGTAATAAAACAGGAAACAGGAGCAAATTTACAACATCAAATATTCACAAACTCTCTAGCTATTCTGGTCCATGTCATCGGAACTAGAATCAATAGCTCCTGCTCTGGTAAGGAGGAATCTTAAAAAGGATCCGGTGATGGGGGCACCCCAGATTCCTTCTTGTCGTCTGTTCTCGTTGGACATGACGATTTCCTCTTCCCTGGCCAACAAGGACTTGCTGCTCCATACGTGATTCGGACTGGTGGCTGGGGCGCCGTTGACCGTGGGCTCAAATTCCTCATGTGGCCCCTGTACTTGTGGTGTGAAGATCTTGATTGTGGAATCGATGCCGGAGACGGCAATGGCCGGTTCGAATGGATGTCCCTGATGGGGCTGTCGTTAGGATCGGCTGTTGATATTGAAGTTGCAGAACTTACCTGAATACAGTTGACTACATCCTCATCGCCTTTCAGGATTTGAACAATCCTCCGCGACTTCTTGTCCCAGATAAAGAAGTTCCCGTCGTCGCTGCCCGATATGACGTATTCGTCGTTCGGTCCATAGAAGTTCACATCCTTGATCGTTTGGACGTTGCAGTGTCCCTTGTACGTGGTCGATTCCCTCACTTCCTCGATCACCGAGTTGAAGATCGTCTGTATGTTCTTGTATTCCGAGGTGAAGTCCTCGTCGCTGGACTCGTCTCCAGAATCCCCGTCTAAAAAGCTCTCGATGGCCTCCATGACATCGGAGCTATCGATGTCGCTGTTCGCCTCCATTATCCGGCTTGTGATAAGATCCAGCCCCTGCTCTACCTCAGAACCGACCTCGCTCTGGGCACCCTCCGACTCGGAAAGCAACTCTTGATCCTCCCAGTCATTCTGAATCAGCTCAGTGAGTTGGTTGAAATCGATGTCTTCCTCCGAGCTTGGGTCCTCCGTCTGGTCCAGGCTGGGCTCGGAAGTGTGCAACTCGCAGTCGTCGCTCTCGGAGTCCTCGGCATACCTTGATTTCTTTCGTTTGCTATCAAGGTACGTGCACGAGTTTCTCCTGACCTTGGTGGGGGGCTTCTCAGTGCCCACCTTCTCCTTGCTTTCGTGGATGTCGAAAAGATGCACAAAGTCATTGGACCAGCTGCCGAGCAACTCCCGGCCGTTGCTTTCGCTGAACTTCACCGCCGTGACGTGGTCGGATTTGCTTTTGTTCGGCTTGAACTTCTTGACACAGTACTCCATCTGGTGCCGAGGATCCAGGGCAGTTTTCGCACTGACCATTCTCCTGTCCCATAGATACACATATGGATCCCCTCCGCCGATGGCGATGTATTGGGGGTGAATGGGGTTCAAGGTGATTGAGTTCAGCTCGATCAAGTAGGGTCGGAAGTTGACCACCAGATTTGTGCGACATACGCTCTGGCACTGGTGGGACTCCCTGAGATCGAAGTTCCGGACGGTGCCTAAGGCATCATCGGAGGCTGGGTTAGTTGGGGGCTCGGACGACTGGTAGAAGCCATGCACTTACCGTCTTCGCTGCACGTAAGAAATACGTAGGGATTTCCTGGCTCGGTGACGATGCGTTTGGTGCTGGCCAAGTTGCATTTGTATGTGTGTCGACACGCACCTTCGTCTTTCCACACATCCCACACCTTCACCACATTGTCGCCAGCACACGAAATCACCACTTGGCTATTGGTAGAAGGCATGAATTTCGTGCAGAATATGTTTGCTTCGTGATCGGTCTCGATGCTACTAAGTAAACTACCTTCCGGATACTTCCAAATGCAAAGCTTAGTATCGTCCGAACCGGAGACCAGCAATTCCCCCGTCTCATTCCAGTTGACGGTGTTTACGCAGCCGGTGTGCTCCGAAAGGATGTTCGTCAATGTGAGCCTCTCGGTCAGGTATGTCGGATTGGAGTATAGCCGCCGCTCTGTAAAGAACAAAGTGGGAGTGAATTAGAAAGCTCCTTGAGGTGATCGTGGGAGAGAAGGAAACAACGGGGTCATACCAGCCAGAAGTGGGCTCTCTCGCCCAAAATACTCGCCGTTCTCGCGAGCTCTTAAATTCTCCAACAGGTTCGATCGGTGTCTCATCTTCGTGGTTTGGGTTGGAAAGAAACTAAAGTGGGAAAATAGCTGGCAAGGGACACAAAGTTTCCTGGTATCTAGCACGCTGGCAGATTGGTTGCCTCTGTGGGAATTCCCTATCTGGTGAGCGGATCGACCATTTCGAGAAAAAAAGGGATGGTTTTCGACTTCTCTGATAATATATGCAGGCCCAATCATGGTTCGATTCTTTTTATTGTGAATAGTAGGATTAAGTATTACTTAGTGAGCGCTCTGGCTCTTTAAATCACTCATCTTGGTGGTCTCAATGGGTGAGCCGATGAACACCACTTGCTGGAGCTGCGTGGTCTCCTCGTCGCCAAGATTATCCTCCACAAAGAGCTGCGTTGAGAGAAGGAGGCAAGGTTAGTTCGCATTCGCCCAAAACTCCCGACTGTGAAGCACTTACAATGATGCTAGACACATTTTGGAATTTTACGAAGCGCAAGGGGATCACGGCATTCTCCTCGTAATCCGCCTCGGTCAGCTCCAAGGTCTGTGTCTCCTGAATATCATCCACCTCATCAAAGCCGAGGGTTAAACGGTTGCAGAAGAGCTTGATGGTCTTGGGGGCGGATTGAACTAAAATCGATAAGATGCCCTTAGTTGTCGCTCTGCCGGTCCCCCTAATCGAGTACGAGGGTGTATTTACCTTTGGATGCGACTAGCTTGATGGAATGGACCTTGACCGCTTGGTTGAAGGGAACTGAAATGATCAGCTGCTCGTCTACATCACTTTCTAAGTAGCTGGCATCTTTTTTGAAGATGTTGCGAATGGTGTGGTTGGATTTTTGGTTGAGGCACTCCAGCTGGTTGACTGTGACGAACTCCGTGATGTCGGACTAGAAAAGGTGCATTTCGTAAGAGGTGCGTCGGTTGGTCTGTGCATAGGTGACAGTGGAACATACATGGCCGGGAATATTGAAGCTGCTAGATTCATCCTCAACGTCGCCCTGGTGCTGAACAATCAGGGCCTCGAGCTGCTGGGGGTTGGCTCCCTTTAGCTCGGCAATCTTCGCCTTGTTCTTGAAAAACTGTGAAGAGCGAATGATCAGTACGAGAAAATCCAACGTCCAAATGCGGAGAATCTGGTTACTTGGAAAGTAGGCCTGGAAGTCGGCGGAGCAACAACCGAATGCAGAGATTTAGTACGACTGTACAGTATGGTTTAAAGGGATGGAATGCATACATGGAGCTAACACCTGCGGCCTGGGCAACCTCCTATTAAGTAAGACTGGTTGAGTGCCTTCTGATCAACCGTTCACCTCAATCCAAAAGTCCGTAAATACCTGCACATCGTCAACGTCGACCTTGGCAAAAGTGACATTTCTATATTTCGAGCTAAGGTTGTTGAAGATGGGTCCGATGATCTGACATGGCTGACACCCTATTGTTCAGAGTTTAATCTAGACGAACTAACACAACGACTTCAAGGGGGCTTACATTTGGCGGTGAAGTCTACCACAACCTGGTTCAGAAAGGGGGGAAAGCAGTGTTTTAGTCGAGGCTACAATAAGAACGCGGTCAACGGCGAAAGGTACCAGTTTGGTGGCGGGTGCGGAGTTGAGAAGTGTCTGGTACTCCGGCTGGGAATGGATGACTTTAACAAAGCTCATTGAAGTTGAATCGGGGGGTTTCAGCTGAGGGAAAGGTTTACGAGGGCGGCCTAAGTCACGATATAACCTGGAGTGTACTAGATGGTAAACATTCGTATCATCCGAAAATTTGTCAGTTAAACCAAAATCACCCAGTTCCCTAGTTTGCGTCATCCTATAAGGGCGGTGGCCATAAATTACTAATCAATCCGTGGTTTGGCACAATTGCGCATTTCAGCTTTGCTTTACTGGGAACAGGGCTAGATTACATGTTGCCAAGAATGCGCTACGCAAACAAGGGCCGTCGCAAGCAGTGGTCCGTAGGGGAGAATCTCGCAAAATTTCAGTTTTAGTGGATTACAATACTTGAGTTATAAAGAGAATACATGGTTGTGGATAAAAAGGTGGGAGAATACAGTGGATTGCTCATTCAAGAAATTATACCTAGATAGTGGGATATGGCTGGAAGGGGTCAGGACAAGCGTGGAGCGATTATCAGTATTTAGTGATGGCATCGAAGGAATATTTTTCTTCTTCTCTGGCTGGAACAACGTATTGTTAATTTACTGTCTAAAACAGACGAAATTAGTGGTCGGTTTGTAGGAGGGTGGACTGAACTGGAGTGTGTTACCGCGTTGGTATCGGTTTCTTTTCTCGACACTTCAGCTTTGTGAGTAGGTGCCTCCTTGGTTGGATTGTCTCGCTGGATAGACTCAAGCTCTGGGGTTATTAAATCATCAAAGTTCAAGACTGCAGCAATTTCAGCCATTTGTTTCTTGATTTTCTCGGGCTACACAAGTCTACAAAGTAAGATAGCAGAAATAAAGTGGAGTTGCTAAGGCACTTACGTCGACCCGGTCAACCACTCCACTTTGCAGTTCGGAGATGCCTTAAAGTGAATGTGTTAGGGAAAAGACTAGTATATACCGAGGTCTTCTCAATAATTACCAATATGCCCAGTATGCTATATGTGGGCAAAGTAGAAGGAAAATCAGTCAAATCAGTACGCAACACTTGGGGAATGAGTCAACATTACTTGGAAATTCGACGGCTTTCCTATCGCACTCTTGTCTATTTTGCGCTTATTCCTGTTGTTATTAGGTTTGTGTGCTTGGCCATATCGGTTTGGTAATTCTGATAGGAGCACGTCGTCATTGTTGCCAAAGCAACTGCATCGTTTCAAGAAGCTCATCTAGAAGTCAGGTAGGGGCTTTTACAGATACGGGCAAACCACAACCAAGGAAAAGAAACAATCATTAAATGTAATATGTTCACCATTGCTATATGCGGATTTAAGAAAACAAAATACCAGCCTGCTAAGAATAGAAATTCCCAATTCCAAATCGGTGCTTAAAGGTTGATTAGTTAATGAACGAACAAACGCTGGAAAGTGGGGAAGTTTCATGGCATATTGCTACACATTAGTGCTAAAACAAGCCGCCAATCAGGAGACGACAGTTATATCAGAGATGGCACCTATTGGCCAGATTAGCCGGAATCGCATACAAAGGACATTGAGAACTAGATATTGGCATAAATATGCATTAGGCCCCAGAACTTTCAGCAGTCATCAGGCAGCCAAATACAAACCCTAGTTGCCATTCTGCATCGTAAATGTGGTCAATATGTGACTGATCAGTATTTGTGTTGGTGGATATCATGAAATTTCCTAAAGTGGCTCGGAGATACCTACCGTATAACGTGGTAGATTATAGGTAGTGCACTGGGTACTACGCCAGTATCTTTGAGTAAATACCATTCCCCTGAGTTTATTACTCACTTTGGCTTGAAGCGAGCTTAACTCAACCCTACCATCATACCATCTGCTTGTTCATCTAACTGAAAATGGTGAGTGGCACTTCATCTGTATGGTTATGATAACCTTACTGAAGGTGTTCTTCACGAACAGTCGAATTTTCAAGGTCACAGAGCAGACCCCGAGAGATTCTATGTAAAGCAAGAGCAAATAGGTATGTCGGGCCTATTCTCTTTATTGGGACCAGCCTAGTGATACCTTCTATGTGCTTTCATAATAACAGGCCGAGGCTCGTTTGGCGAAGTCTACAAAGGGTATACTCCAACTCCGCTACCTTCTCTGCATTTTCACTACGCCCAACTCAACATTCAACCCCCTTCCTATAAACTCCCTGTAGTTATGATATCCGTACAAACATGCCAGTGGCCATCAAGATTATCGACCTGGAGAATGCGGAGGATGAAATCGAGGATATCCAACAGGAAATCGCAATCCTTTCTCAACTAGATTCGCCTTTTGTCACTAAGTGAGTTGCGTATCGGAAACATCGAACTTGAGGCAACAGAGATTGACACGGTCATATAGATACCACGGCTCTTACATTAAAGGTTCCAACCTGTGGATTGTCATGGAATATTGTTCGGGTGGTTCCTGTGCTGATTTGGTATGCTATTGGCAGCGATCCTATGGTAACCAGGGTGCATAATCACTAATTGACCTATGTAGCTCAAAGCAGGCACCTTCGATGAGGATTTCATTGCGATTGTTATGCGCGAGCTTTTAAAGGGATTGGAGTATCTTCATTGTGAAGGAAAGCTTCATAGAGGTATGGAATGGCTACGATCACAGCAATCTGTCTTTTGTAGTACTTCGTAATAATCTTTCCTTGTTTCCGAATACTTTCAGATATCAAAGGTATTTCTTGTACCAATGGGGTAGCCTCCTTTAATGATCGGAATGTAACTTAACGGTTGTTTGCTAGCTGCGAACATTCTTTTAAACTCTTCAGGGGATGGTAAACAGCACATCGTGACCCTTCGTCGACTAATCTAGCACTAATGTTGGTTTACAAACAGTGAAGCTAGCTGATTTCGGAGTCTCGGGTCAGGTAAAGATTACCAGTAAACGTGTCAGTAAGCACCAGTGACAAGCACTTACACTGCGCGCTCTAAATCAAGCTCACCGCTACCATGACGAAAAAAAACACCTTTGTTGGAACACCAGTAATGATCGTCAGCCATCTTCTCCAAGCGATCCAGTCGTAGATTAAGATTTGCGGTTTTGTAGTTTTGGATGGCACCTGAGGTGATTAGGCAATCCGGATACAATCATAAGGTTCGGTCACTTTATCATCCGTTGTCGGTGAGCACCTACTGAGCTTAAAAGGTACTCAGGCAGATATCTGGTCCCTTGGAATCACCGCCATCGAGCTAGCCACTGGAAGTCCACCATACTCGGAGCTCCACCCCATGAAAGTTCTTTTCCTCATCCCCAAGAACGAGCCCCCTACCTTGCCGCCCACCTTTTCCAAAAATTTCCGTGACTTTGTTGGCGCCTGTTTGCATAAAAACCCTGCCCAGGTGAGGCCTCGCAAGAAGTTCTGTTCCAACTGGCTCACTCACATCGTCTTCATCTAGCGTCAATCGGCCAGAGACCTTTTGCGCCACAGGTTCATTCGACAGGCCAAGAAATCCATTTACCTGACCGAGTTGATCGAGCGCTACAAGGATTGGCAAACCCGTCACGGAGGCGACAGTGACTCGGACAGTGAGCACCAGGCAAATGGGTAACGTTCAAAATCATTCAATCTTGTCGAGCTTTCCCATTCAACTCCATCCTCATAGAAATACCGCGACCAAGTTTTCCACCTGGGATTTCGGAACGGTCAGGCCTCCACCAGCCGCCAGTAGACAGATGTCGGCCCCTGATATCCCAGTCTCGGAGAATACCGGAACCGTTCGTGGCGGGCCGGGTTTGAACTCGATGAAGGACTTGTCGGAGACCGTCGAAGAGGTAGCAGAGGTAAAGGCTGTTGGGACCGAATGTGTCGACTGTGCTCCAATTATTCACCACAATCATCTAGACTGTACGCCCAGCAAGCACGTTTTTCAAGTCCGTAGTCCAACCAATCTTGGAGCAGGTAAGCTGAATCCAGAGAATGATCTCGCATGCACGAGGGGTAACACTAGCATGTTTTAGATGGCTGTCGAAGCCAAGAGTGACTCGGCTGATCTGGCCATCCAGCGACTGCTCAACTCATTCAAAGCAGCGGAAAAGGAAGCCCCAGGAAGCACCCAGCAACTTATTCAAGGGGTCATGGACCGAATCAATGCTTGAGCCCACCTTGTAATCCGAATCTTAATCCAATCTTTAACCAACCTTTCACTTGGTGTGGTGTCATGGTGTATACTACGCGTGAACCCCTCCATATTCACCCACCCCAAACCAGCCGAGAAAAGGCCTCCATTGGACATAGAGTATCACCACACCGTTTGTTGGCCCGTTTTCGATCGATGTTAAATAACCATTTACCTCCAAGTGTTCAGTTGTTTGCGTTTCTGTTCATGTTCAATGACCTACTTACGATGGCAGTGTTGCTTACCAATTTTGTGATATCAATCGGAATATGATTTACTTGGGGGGGGGCCTTGATGGGCTCAGAGGTGGGAGTTCCATTGAATGGGGTGGACTTTTTTTGCATCAAGTTCACCCGTGTTGTGCAGTCAGCCTTGAAACCCACTCTCCAGTCCGGTGGAGGCACTGAAAAGATATTGTTCCCTGACTGTCAATGGAGAGACTACTGGAGGATAACGATCTTGGTTCTGTTTGTGTTTCTACTTGTTTGTTCAAGGCTCATAATGCTTACTACCAGACATTTTGTACTGCTCATGGTTTTTGACAAAGCAGGTGCTAGGCTTTATAATTTGCACAGGGTATGATATAAGAGGGCCCACATGTTTTGCATGTTCCATACCACATCAGTATAGCCCCTGGCCCTGATCTTACTTTGGTGTTCTGATGATTCTGTCAAATGCTTTGGGTTAATGTAGTAGGAATCTTAAAATGACCAAATTCTTTGGTGACTTACTGGCCTCAACCTTGTACATATTACCCCAAAACCAAGCAAATTGAATGTGTACCTGGTGATTACTTACACAACAAGCACCTTGACCAATGAATCTCTTCAGCCATTTTAATGTTACTGGACATGGATGTTTTTGACACTTGATATATGTTTGCTTTACCAATGGCTGCATAGAAATGTACACCCATTGTGTATTTCTCTTTAATGTCAGTTAAGCTCAAACTCCTATCTTACATAATCTAGGTACTTGGTATCTGACTCAATGAAATCCAACTCTCTCCAAAATCACAGCCACCAAAGATTTGGAAATTACATTGATGTTGACACTTGTGGGCTTTAGCTTAGCACCTAGTTAATATTGCTACGTTAGTTGTGGTGCTTCTTTGATGATGCCATTCATACTTACATATTCTGAACCAAAAATATCACTATAGACTAGCAAAATCTGTGCTGATATCAAGGTTTCCTTCAACTAACAGCTTTCAATATTAGAGGCTCTGGCCTTCTTGAGGAGAAGTATACATATGCCCTAGAGAGGACTGTGCCTGAGCAACTCCCATACCAGAAAGCGTAACACTCAACTTACTGATTCTTGAAGTATTTGTTGTAAGAGTCTTGGAGATATTGGAAGTGATTTGGAGAACAAGTAGATTATGTGGTTTTCACTTAATGATTTATTGAATGTAAAAGTAGTATTTATACTTTTACATGGTCTTGGCATTACAAACACGTAGAATAGGTTAAGGAAGGTCCCAAGAACATGTGTGCAAAGTTTGGGGCTGTTTGGACAACTTTGAGAATTTTCATGTTCTGGGTACCTGGTATTTTGGTGAAAATATTCTAAGTAAATCCCGACAAGGAATTTGGTCAGTATTCTCTAGGATTTGAAGGTGATGATCTAAGTGACTAAGTTAGGTGAATATTTAGGTGGAAAATACGAATTTTTACAACACTCCCACTCAGCTAAATGTTCATACTAACTAGTCCCAATTTTGACCTAAGATATTCAAACTTGTCTCTAGCTAATGGTTTGGTAAATATGTCTGCAATCATTTCATCTGTAGGACAGTAAACTAAGCTAACTAAGTTGTTCTCTATAGCTTCACGTATGAAATGATGTCTAATATCTATGTGCTTGGTTCTAGCATGAAAAGTTGGATTTCTACCTAATTGTATACATCCTTGATTATCTTGAAATAAAGTAATAGGCGTTTTTTGACATAGGCCTAAATCTGTAAAGAGCTTTCTTAACCACATTGCTTCTTTTGTAGCTTCACAGGCTGCCATATACTCTGCCTCTGTAGTAGAAAGTGCTACGGTTGGTTGCTTTCTTGAATTCCATGAAATTGCTCCTTGACAGTAAAGAAAGGTGTATCCTGTGGTGGATCTTCTGTCTTCTAAATTTCGTCCCCAATCTGCATCAGAGTATCCCACAAGATCTTGTTCTGAGTCCTTATAAGTGTATCTTAGGCAGATATCAGCAGTTCCTTTTAGGTATCTAAAAATCCGCTTAACTGCTGCAATATGATCAGATCCATAGCTCTGATTATGTTGGCTGACAACTCCCACTGAATATGAGATATCTGGACGTGTTCCAAGCATGATATACATCAGACTGCCGACCATAGATTGATAAGGAAAGTCAGGGCTTTCAGATGGCACCAAGCTCTCTTGATTTGGTTGAGTTTTGACCAAGTTAAGGTTTGTCTCCATTGGGGTAGCTGCCGGTTTACAGTCTTCCATTTTGTACTTCTTTAGTATATCTTGAATATACTTGGATTGGCTTAGGGTAATAGTCTGGGTACTTCTGTCTATGGAGAACTTAATCCCTAAGTAGTAACTAAGTTCTCCTAGATCAGACATCTTGAACTCCTTAGATAGGCTGGATTTAGTCTCTTCCAATGTTTCTAGGTTATTGGCGGCTATAATAAGATCATCCACATATAGAGCTAATAGAACTGGATTTGCTCTATCTGGCTTATAGTATATACTATAGTCAGCATTACTCCTTTTGAAACTCAAAGATTCCAAATAAGAATCTATCTTGCAATTCCAGGCTCTCGGTGATTGTTTGAGACCATATAGTGACTTTTTAAGCTTGCAGACCAAATGGGGGTTATCTTGGTCAACATATCCCATCAGGCTGGTCCATATACACGTCCTCATCAAGTTCTCCATTCAAAAATGCAGTTTTTACATCCATTTGATGAATAAAAAACTTATATTTGGCTGCAATAGCCAATATTAATCTGATGGAATTAAACTTGGCTACCGGTGCAAAGGTCTCAGTATAGTCAAGTCCTTTTGTTTGAGAGTATCCTTTGGCTACAAGTCTTGCTTTGTATCTTTCAATTGTACCATCAGCCTTGTATTTTGTCTTGAAGACCCATCTGCATCCAATTGATTTTCGGTTGATTGGTAATTTGACTAAGTCCCAAGTTTGATTTTCCATCAGTGCCTGATATTCCTCAGTCATTGCAGATCTCCAAAACTTCGTCTGAGGGCTATTTAGGGCCTCTTTTACAGTCTGGGGTTCATCAACATGGACTGAATAGGCATAGGCTAAGTTTGTACCCTCATTGATATAGTAATTTGGGCTATTTCTTGTCCGATTGGATCTCCGGGCATTTGATACTGGAATGATCACTTCTGGGATATTCCTGGGCACTGATTCTGGCTGAACCACGGTTGTAGAGTCCTCTGGAGTGAAAAAATTTTCATTGTTTTGCTCTGATTCAATCCTGACAATTGGTGGACTTGAGATCAAATTTTCGTCATCATCTGATGTCATTTTTTGTGAAAATTTTGAATTTTCATCAAACAACACATCCCTGGACTTGATAAGCTTCTTTGCTTCGGTATTGTAGAGTCTGTATGCCTTACTCTCATTGCAGTAGCCCAAAAATATGCATTTTACACTTTTTGGCTCAAATTTTGACTGATTTCCGGCCAGTTTTTTGGCATATGCTGTGCACCCAAATATTCTTAGATGTTCTGCACTTGGTCTGTATCCATACCATGCTTCAAATGGAGTAGAATCACGAAGTATTCTGTTATAACTCCTATTTTTAAGGTATACAGCAGTGGCAACTGATTCCGCCCAAAAATCATAGGATAATTTTTGATCATGGATCATAGATCTTGCCATATCAATTATTGATCTGTTAGCTCGTTCTGCTACTCCATTTTGCTGTGGGGAGTATGGTACAGTAGTCTCTTGCTTTATCCCATGAATTTTGCAGAAGTGGATGAAGAGTTTTGAGGTATATTCTCCACCATTGTCAGAGCGTATTTTCTTGATTTTTTCACCAGTTTCTCTCTCCACCATAGCTTTAAACTCCCTGAGCTTAGACAGAGCTTCTTCCTTTCTCTCCATGAAGTAGACCCATGTGTATCTTGTATAATCATCAATAAAAGTGATTAAATACTTCATCCCGCCTAAGGATAAATTTTGCATAGGTCCACACAGATCTGAGTGAATTAGATCTAATTTTTTCTTAGTTTTGATTAACCCAGAGCTCTTGAACGGTTGTCTGGCTTGTTTCCCATATATGCAGGCTTCACAGTGCTCCAAATTAGCTGGGGGATCAATTTTCACTCCAGAAATTAGCTGATCTTTGATCATTTTGCGCAAATAATCAAAATTGATGTGTCCAAATCTCCTGTGCCAAAGCATTGGTGTTTCTTCATTTAAGTTACTTATATTGGCTTCCAGATATGATGGAATATAAGTCAACTTGTATAGGTTCTGATCTCTGATGCCCGAAGCAATATGAGCACCATTTTGATCAGTGATCCTGCATCCAGAATTGTCAAAACTGAAACTGAGTCCTTCTGCTGTGGCCTTGCTTACAGAGAGTAGGTTCTTGGCTATTTCTGGTACATAGAGTACTTCTTTAAAGGTCAGTGTATGGCTTCCTTCACTGCTTCTAAGGTTTACTTGGATAGTTCCTTCTCCCACTGCATCAAGTGTTCTATCGTCACCCATGAAAACCTTCTTAATTGGAATTTCTTGATATTGGGTAAAAAGTTCTTTTTGGTGTGTAAAGTGTTGAGAAGCTCCAGAGTCAATATACCACGTCTGAGAATCCTTGTTTGTGGTCATATTTAGTGCAGATATGAATAGTCTATCTTCAGTTGTTGCAGCATTTCCATATTCAGGCTTCTTTTGCTGATAATCTCTCTTTTTGAAACACCGGTCTGATGTGTGTCCTTTCCTTTTGCAGTAGTTGCAAAATAGGTTGCTGTTGCCTTTGTAGGGTCTTGGGTACCTCCTTTGTTGGTTATCATTGCTTATTAATGCATTTTCTTCTTCCTTCTTATTGGCGCTTGATTTTCTTAATTCTTCATCCAGGAGCCTTCCATATACGTAATTTAAGGTCAAATCTTCAGTTCTGGACTCTAGGGCTGATACAAGGCCCTGAAACTCGTCTGTCAGGCTATTCAGGATGGTAACTATCACATCCTCATCAGTAGTTGGTACGCCCACAGATTCCATCTCATCTACCAGCAGGGTAATTCTGTTAATTAGATTTTTCATTTCTTCTCCTGGCAGCATCTTTGTAGTAAAGAATTTTCTTCTCAGATACATTTTCTTGGCAGCTGAACATGACTGGTAGGTGTCTTCTAATGCCTTCCAGGCATTCTTTGCCGTTTTTGCTCTTGAGCATTGAATTAGCAATTTGTCCTTGACATTAAGGCAAATGCAGTTAAAGGCACTTTGTTCTTTCTTCTGGTACTTTAAGGCTTCCTCTCCCACGTTTTTAGGAGGGCATTCTTCTCCCATGACAATATCCCAAAGGCCTCTTTCTTGTAGCAGCATCTTCATCTTCACCTTCCACACTTGGTAGTTAGATCCATCCAACTTTTCAGCAGAGGGAAAAATTCCAGTAATAGCAGTAGTAGACATTGCAGAGAGTGACAGCTCGGGGCTCATAACCTGTTGTAAGAGTCTTGGAGATATTGGAAGTAATTTGGAGAACAAGTAGATTATGTGGTTTTCACTTAATGATTTATTGAATGTAAAAGTAGTATTTATACTTTTACATGGTCTTGGCATTACAAACACGTAGAATAGGTTAAGGAAGGTCCCAAGAACATGTGTGCAAAGTTTGGGGCTGTTTGGACAACTTTGAGAATTTTCATGTTCTGGGTACCTGGTATTTTGGTGAAAATATTCTAAGTAAATCCCGACAAGGAATTTGGTCAGTATTCTCTAGGATTTGAAGGTGATGATCTAAGTGACTAAGTTAGGTGAATATTTAGGTGGAAAATACGAATTTTTACAACAGTATTTACACTTGGAGAATACGTTGAATAAGCCACTGAGTAAGAGCTATTATAGATATTTAGCATACACCTTAACCCATTATATAGTTGATGATTCTAATCCGCTTACTATCAACTCAGCAGTTACTCGAGAACTAGCTTGTAAGATATTTACCAATCCTTAGAAATAATGAAGGCTTACAAGTTATTGGGATTCTTTAATCTAATGCAATGCCCGTGATTCATCCACAACATATCCCAGGATCTTTTTTAAATTGTGACCCTATACTTGAGCTTGATATACTGTATGAGCAGCATGCAACTCTTCTAGCTCTTCAGGTTATATCTGTTGCAAGAGTCTAGGAGATATTGGAAGTGATTGAGAGAACAAGTAGATTATGTGGCTTTCACTTAGTGATTTATTGAATGTAAAGGTAGTGTTTATGCTTTTACATATTCTTGGCAAAATAACCACATAAAATATGGTCAAGAAGGTCCTAAGAACATATGTGCAAGGTTTGGGGCTGTATGGGCAACTTGGAATATTTTCACTTATATAATAGGTAACCAGAACATGAAAGTTCTCAAAGTAAATCTTGACAAGGAGTTTTGTCAGAATTCTTGAAGATTTGTAGGTAATGATCTTAATGACTAAATTAGGTGAATATTTAGGTGTAATTACGAATTTTTACAACAAATACAACTACATAGCATTTATATGATTAACACCACTTTTGTTGTTTGCTTAAGCATAGTATTCATACTTTTGGAGAAGTTCTGAAGAGCCAATATTATTGATGCGCTGCAGTAGATTCAAGAGTAGTGTGCAAAGTCTGAAGTCTTTTGGATATATTTGAGGTTATGATATCTTCCAGACCTTCACTGATTTATCAATTAGCTAGGATTTTCAAGCAAGCTGCAAGTAAATAAAAAACTTAGCAAAAGGTACTGGAATCCTTAAGCATATTAGCAATTTGGGTATAAGCTAATTGCTTACAGCAGTGAACCGCTAAAATATAATCCCCAGTATATGATGACACTAGTACAACTTCTCTAGCACTATATATTTTCAGAGGCACAAGAGATTTTGACATAACTTTAGTTATCAGGGTTCTTTAATGATATTTTCAAGTTGAGCAGGAATATAACCACTTCACGCAGGGGAATTCCAAAAATCAGGATCGAGTCCAATGCTTTATGAGCTAATTGTCAAGGATATACTGGATGCTTTAGTAACCCCAAATACGCACTTTCAAAAATCTTTTACAGCAAAACCCCAATACTCATATTACATCATAAGGAACCATAGATATGCAAGTTACGTTGATTCATGAGATAACATTCTAAGACATCCGCTGGTAGAGTTGAGAAGATTGGATTTATTAAAAGAAATTGTAATCAACTATTAAGGAATGTGGGCAGATTCATACAGATTCGTACAGATTCATGCAGTAATGAGAACTTGAAAGCGTATATATTTCGTACCATGCACAATCTAGAAGAACCGAACTTGCAACGGCCCAGAACTGATCAGGTATAGAGATATGATAACTCGGACACTCTCTTGCAATGCCTCTCTATGGCAACCATATATTTATAAGAGAAGTATTCATGCTGAAAGAAACAAAACTAGGAATATGAGGAGCACCTGCACATTAAATGGGTATACGTCGGTGTAAATACCGCACACTGCGCATAAAAATACATTCGTATGAATTGACAGCTATTATCACCAGGAATTAGACCTACGCTTGGTAGCTCGTAAAGACAGATATCAATACAGACAGCATATATGGTGTGCACACCAAAGGAGCCTAAACAAAAGACATAAATCGCAATTAAACTTGCGCTTAACCTCGAGAACAACCACAATCAAGCAGCAGGCGCGGTATATCCATCAATAATATATGGACAAATCAACAATTCCAAGTTGATACATTGTAGAAGAAAGGATTGAGGAAAATATAATGCGAAATCAGGGAATGAAAATCAACATGGAATCTATGTGTTATGCATAATTTAACTTCAATCACTATCAATAGCACCCTGCCTTAAGCAGGCTTGTTTACTGACGCACCTGAACACATACGCTTTCCCATGCCTCCCCATGCTCAAGTAATCTGGTGTCCGAATGGTTTGGATGTCTCGATATTATCGGAATCATCAAATTCCCATGATTCTCGATGAGTACAGAGCTCTGAATGGTCAATCGAAATTGTGGGTACAAGCAGTGTCAATTCAGAGTTCTTCGGATCTCCCCTTGACTTTACTCGCTTCCTATGGCCAATGAAATCCTGGGATGAGATTTTTCCCGCTAAACCAATATGAAGGAAAGCACGTGCAACTGATGTAATGGGGAGCGATTTTTAGGGTTTGGAAATGGTGTGAGAGATAGTGCAATCTGCCTCCATATTCGATGTCAGGTGTGTTGCTAAGAAGTCTAGCCGAGTGGCACCTCGCTCTAAATCCATCTATTCTCTGGTTACGCACGCCAATACAAACGATCCATTTCCTTTCTCCTCCCTGCGTAACCAAACAAGCGAGATTTTATTGATGATTTAGCTGGTAGCATACGTGCGTTACATTCGACAACTCTTTAGTAGATCATCTTTCTTTATGAGGAGCAACCGATTATCCCACTTAAAACTCCGATGACCACACCGAATTGGCATTAAATTTCTTGGCATGTTCGATGATCACTTACTGAAACCTTTGGCCGGTTGAACTTACTGGCGATGTTACAAGTTAGGAATGGACCTTAGACCAGCGTAAATATTGTGGCAATAAAGCCCGCTAGAGATCAAAGGCTCGGGGTCAGCAAACAGGAATTGACGGGCGCCATGTCCGATAATGTGTTCCATGCCATTGACAATGCTGCATCGGTGATTCTTTCCCGATTCACTCATTTGTGAGACCTCGTCAATCGCCCCGATTTCTCCCCACCAATATTGGTGTAAAACCATGTTAATCTGGTCATGGCTCCCGAACAATTTCTTTCGACCAAGCAAAACCGGTGATCGCTTGCTTGGCCAACAATTCACAACAGTTCACAACCATTCCTTGTGCGCTTCCACTGACTTTATCGATGTTGAGTGACACAGGCCAATTTACTCACCAGATATCGAAGCAAGTCAGTAAAACTCTATCGATCATTTGCATCCACAATACAAGGATAATTTCAAGCCGCATGGGACCCTGTCCAGGTAGCAATGACACAGGCAGGGGATTGGAAAATTGGCAGGGTACAAGGTGGGCTAGTGATGGGTGGGCGATGGGATACAGTGCTGGTCATCGATTAAGTCGTCCTACCTATTCTAGTTTGAATCCAACTCCTGATTGAAGGGGGCCTCTCCTATAATATACCTTCATCTCTTGGTGTTAGCACAATGATGTATCAGCCTCAGGCAAGTGCATATACTGGGGAAATCGATGATATCACCCAGTGCCATCGCTGTTTGGTTCGCCATTGTTCATTAACACGTATGGGGTGAGACTCTGCATGCACAACACATGGTTTTATCTTGACCCGAACCCCCTCATATCACAAATTCCCAGTTGGCACCCATGGTATACACCCGTAGTATACAATTTCCTAGTTTGCAATCGTTTGATATTTGGTTCCAGCAGGCATTATTATGGTTTCCTCGTCAGCCTAGACTAGAAGAGCCATAATATTCGAGTGGACCCCATTCAAAACATCGCATTTACCATGTATCCGCCCATATCCGCCCATATCCACCAATCCGATGGGGGACTTTTGGAGCAGTGGGAACCAATCGAGAAATTACGCATGATTGGCGAAAATGGACATCTGGCCTAGCAAGAGGTGGAGCAACAATTATGCGTCTCGTCGCCCCTTTGATTGGCATGAATCGAAAAAAATTTCGCCTGCACGGTAGAGCCTCCGAATATGTACCTTCCGTGTTACTTCTTTTCATTACCAAGATGGCAACGCTCAAGTGACTAGAGCGGTTTAAAGTTTGGAATGGATTTTCCAAAGAGGTGCTTGGGTTCTTGGATCCAGGTCTGGTTTGCCAGCTGGCCAGTTTTCCTCATGATCTGTGAATACTTCGACCCCGATTTGAAAGCCACCCTCACGAACGCGACACGCTTCGCCTAATTTGAGGCAGATTTGATGGCACGCGCCATATATGTAAGATCTATATCTCATAGGTTTATTAGGTGGGTGGGGTTCCCAAGTAATATACAGTGGCGATCTGATGAATGGTGGCAGTGATGGTCTAATCAACACTACGCGTTGTATCCAATCCGATGTGTTCGAACAGCGGAACACCGAGCGAAGAATAAAGATGAAATTAACAATAATTACAGTGGGTGTATGTTTCGGCGAGGCATCCCTGGCTAAGCTAGACTCGACTTGGGTACGTAGTTACCGCCCAACGTCATGCACGGCATGCTTGTGAGGGAAGGGTCGAGGCCAAGGTAGACGGAGCTACTAGGGACGGAAGCGTCTTCCAGAATGTTGGTGCTTGGGATGGTCATGGTAGTGGTCAAGGAAGACGAAAAAAACCCACTCATATCAGGGGCCAAGAAACAGTTACTTGCGTCGTCACTCAGGTACATGGGCTGATTCAAAATGTCCAGGTCTCCGGGTTGGTAGGTTTCGCCTTGCAAATTGTAGCAGTTGTTGTTGATCACGTATGGTTCCAAAGATCCCTGGTTCATGCAGTTGATGTCGGACCCAAGCTCAGAGTTCAGGTTGAAGTCGAAACAAGTAGAGTTGTTGCTGCTCGGGGTGGTTTGCTGACTGGAGGGAGAGGACTCATGCTCGCAATCGTCATCGGTACTGATCGTCTCCGGATCATCGTCCGATCTAAGTTCCATTTTGGACTTGCAGTCCTCGTCATGGATCTTTGGATTCGACCCGGTGGCATCAGTGCAGCAGTCATCGATCATGTCCACAATAGGGGGAAGAGGGGTAGGCTCAGCCTTCATAGGCAACAAGGGAAGCCCCATCTGGTGTCTTAGCTCGTTGAGCTCCTCACGGAGGGTTTTGTTCTCTTCCCGGAGGGTGTCGACCTCCTTGACATACACCTGGGCATACGTCTTCGCTCTCTGGACAAAATCCAGGGACTTCTGAACGATGATCGATTTCGAAGGCTTGCGAACATAGTGGAGGGAAGGGATGGCCCATGCAAGCTCTTGGAACTTGTTGTTCAAACACTCACGGCGAGCGCGCTCCACTGCATTGTGGTTGGCACGCTTCTGGGCGGAGTTGACACACTTCTTCGAGCTGCTATCTAAATCAATCACCAAAGGGTCAGAGCTGTGGGGTAAAGTCCACATGAAAACAGCCTCAACTTACTGGAAGAAATCTGGAAGGTGAAGCTGGCGCCCGCTGCAGGATTTCTCTGGGAGCATGCTTGGACGGCGGGCAATGGGTGAGCGCTAGCCTTGGTGACGTTCATTTCGGGCTGGATCAGTGGTATGTTTGAAAGAAGTAAAATTGGAGCGGGGCAATGGACACCTCTATGCGATCAGAGTGGAGATAAAACCGTAGGTGGAGGAATTGGATTCCTTTGAAAGCCTATTTCGGTTGAGCTTGCTAGATGTCTGTTCCAGGAACTGTGTTGTGCTACCACAAAAGCTTCTGTTGAGATGAAGGAGGCTGATGAGTATAAGAAGATGAGATGAACGAAATATCGCCTTGCCCTCGACCCAATTTATATGCTAATTTGAGGGCGTCTATTGGGAATCCTTATTTATTGGCTCTAATTAAATTCCATTCGATTTGAGTGGTTGATGGAAGGGTCTCCTCAATGGAGGTAGTTTGAGTGGGATAGCAGGCACTGATTGGCCAGCAGTGACTACCCAGTAGAATTTCACCAAGATGTTTGGATACGGTGTTGAAATCACTAAAGCACCAGCCAAAGCACCAGCCAAAGCACCAACAACCAGGGAAAATCGAGGAAATCCTGGTGAAAAAGCAATTATCGAGCTCAAGCAATGCAGCAGCAGGTAAGTGAACGGGCATTGAAGGCATGGTTGTATAATGACAGGTGGGATGATATCAAAGCAAGCAGGAAGAGAATCACCAAAGCAGATTGGAATTCGCAAATAGGAAAATCGTATCATCCATTCATGTTCTTGCCATGTCGATATAAACATGTACGCAAATAATCCATAATAGGAGATGTGGAAGTAGGATACCAAATTCGATAATATCGTGCTCTACAATTGAAATTCTGGAAACTGGGCGATCATACCAGGTACCACTCTAAAACCATGGCGTTGCCTTGATTCAGGATGTCAAAACCTGCTCGGATGGCTAGTTAGACTGGGGGGCAAGTTACGGCGACAATTATGGCTAAATTTGCTTAACAAACATATACGAAATAAGCTGTTACATTATAAAAGGGAGTGGAATAGAAGTGGTGTTACCCGGATGGAATGGAATAGAAGTGGTGTCACTCCAACTTGGTGGATTGCTGCCATCATCAGGGAAACCTTGCGATTTTCATTGCATGTCATATGTCTTATATGGCGGATGTTACACACCCCAATCATGATTCCCGAATCATTAATCCTGATTTAATCGATCCCACATCGCGATTTGTACACTACACTGTCAACCTAAACCAGCATAAGGAGTTTCTTTGACATCATCGACTCTTCAGAAGATATTCCTTTATTACGTGCTAAGTTAGGCGCTGGGTTAAAGGCTCATATAGTGGAAATGTCAACTTCTACCAAAATCGGTCACTTTGTTTGCACTTTCACTAATTGCCATTTGATGGGTAAACGTATTTCATAACTTGGTCATTGGTTGATCCGTGGATGTGTATTCCAGGCTTTCATGCTATATCTGAGCTAAAACATGAATGGAATTTCTTCATCAACATCTGAGATGTATTCCTGTTTGTGCAACCTTGCCGCATCAACTTATCTCCATGGAACACGATAATTTGGATTCTGTGATGTGACATACCCCGAAACATGAACAGTGTATCCCAACCATTCTCCAACTCCTATTGTGATCATGATTTGTCATATCTCGCACTATGCTTGAAGTGTTTAAGCCACTTTCCGTCATTATTATGTTACAAAAGTAATCCCTTACATAATTCACTATATCACACGGGTGGGAAGGGATGTGGAATTATTGAATCTAGTCGGAGTTGCTGAGGCTTACTAGATAATGCAGGAATGGCCGATTTTTGTGCTTAATCTTATACTCGGGTCGTAACAACAAGCCTTGATACACTCTTATCAATTGTAGCGTCTATTTAATGCGAAAAGGTTTCAACAATGGTATAGTGTGTTGAAAGTGGCCTGGAAGTGATTTGGGGCTTTCAGAAGTTGTGGTTGAACTTCCCGATTTATCAAGTCAGGCCTTATGGTAAGCTTCAGTATCACCCCAGCTTGAAAGAATCTGCGCATACCATACAACATTAGCCGTAAGTCAAAGTATTCTAAACTCTCAAGAATGCTCTGAAGAGGGAATTACCCAATAATGTCTATATGTGTATATGTACGTCAGGTTATCATAGTCATAATGTATGCCGAGATACTGTATATACCTCAATATAAACTTCATGGCACTTGACTTTGACTTCAACAGTGGTGTGGAGGATCTTGTGGAATACTTTGTAACTTGGATCATAGTATATTCGTTTTATTATTGCTTGACCCTAATCGGTATGAAGATTTTAGTTGGGTATATTTACCAAGATTCCTTGTGCCCAGGCCTTGTATTGGAAGTGACTTGGAGAACAAGAAGAATAGCATGGTGCTTACTGGTGGTTGTATTGAGCTCGAATAAAGCATCAATGCTTTTGTGTGAGCTCTGTGAGACTAATGATGGTAATATTTAAGTAAAGTTCTAGAAGGCGGCATACAAGAATTGAGGGCTTTTGGTCAAGTTTGAGAAGCCTATTAACTTCTAGACTTTCACTGATTCTGAGAATTGGCAAATATCTCACAAGCCAAATCTTAAATAAATGTTCTATAGTATAAAAAAAGGCAATATAAAATCTCAAGGTGTATGAGTGGCTTAGGTTTTACCTGGGTATTTATAATGTCATCAAGATAATGGAAGCAACTCTAGGCTCTAGTTGCTTCTGTACCTTTCACTCAACAACTTAGTTGCAAAGTTATTACTTTTACTTTGAAACAACCATGGCAAGAATACAACACAGTCAATGCTCACAAAGATCTCATGAGCTTGTGTGCAAGGTGCAGAGTCTCCTAGATGGCTTACAGTTGTTGTAAAATTTGTCATTGCACCTATATTTCTACTTAGTCACTGGGATTATAGTCTACCAGTGTTTTTTAGATTTTTCATGTCTTGAGTACTTAATATTTTAGTACAATATTCTCATTTAACTCCAACAAGGAACTTAGGCAAACCACTCTAAGTTATCCAGAAGCACCCAAACCTTGCACACATGCCAACACTGTGGAGAAGTATTAGCACCTCTTTTATGTGGTAGGCTTCGTAATTGTACCTAAATATTCACCCAACTTAGTTACCTAGATCATTACCTACAAATCTTGGAGAATTCTGACCAAATCCCTTGTCGGGATATACTGAGATATTTCATGTTCTGGGTACCTGATATTTTGGTGAAAGTACTTTGAGTTGTCTGAACAGCCCTAAACTTTGCACACATGGTCTTGGTGTTGTAAGAGTCTTGGAGATATTGGAAGTGATTTGGAGAACAAGTAGATTATGTGGTTTTCACTTAATGATTTATTGAATGTAAAAGTAGTATTTATACTTTTACATGGTCTTGGCATTACAAACACGTAGAATAGGTTAAGGAAGGTCCCAAGAACATGTGTGCAAAGTTTGGGGCTGTTTGGACAACTTTGAGAATTTTCATGTTCTGGGTACCTGGTATTTTGGTGAAAATATTCTAAGTAAATCCCGACAAGGAATTTGGTCAGTATTCTCTAGGATTTGAAGGTGATGATCTAAGTGACTAAGTTAGGTGAATATTTAGGTGGAAAACACGAATTTTTACAACACTCCCACTCAGCTAAATGTTCATACTGACTAGTCCTAATTTTGACCTAAAATATTCAAACTTGTCTCTAGCTAATGGTTTGGTAAATATGTCTGCAATCATTTCATCTGTAGGACAGTAAACTAAGCTAACTAAGTTATTCTCTATAGCTTCACGTATGAAATGATGTCTAATATCTATGTGCTTGGTTCTAGCATGAAAAGTTGAATTTCTACCTAATTGTATACATCCTTGATTATCTTGAAATAAAGTAATAGGCATTTTTTGACATAGGCCTAAATCTGTAAAGAGCTTTCTTAACCACATTGCTTCTTTTGTAGCTTCACAGGCTGCCATATACTCTGCCTCTGTAGTAGAAAGTGCTACGGTTGGTTGCTTTCTTGAATTCCATGAAATGGCTCCTTTACAGTAAAGAAAGGTGTATCCTGTGGTGGATCTTCTGTCTTCTAAATTTCGTCCCCAATCAGCATCAGAGTATCCCACAAGATCCTGTTCTGAATCCTTATAAGTGTATCTTAAGCAGATATCAGCAGTTCCTTTTAGGTATCTAAAAATCCGCTTAACTGCTGCAATATGATCAGATCCATAGCTCTGATTATGTTGGCTGACAACTCCCACTGAATATGAGATATCTGGACGTGTTCCAAGCATGATATACATCAGACTGCCGACCATAGATTGATAAGGAAAGTCAGGGCTTTCAGATGGCACCAAGCTCTCTTGATTTGGTTGAGTTTTGACCAAGTTAAGGTTTGTCTCCATTGGGGTAGCTGCCGGTTTACAGTCTTCCATTTTGTACTTCTTTAGTATATCTTGAATATACTTGGATTGGCTTAGGGTAATAGTCTGGGTACTTCTGTCTATGGAGAACTTAATCCCTAAGTAGTAACTAAGTTCTCCTAGATCGGACATCTTGAACTCCTTAGATAGGCTGGATTTAGTCTCTTCCAATGTTTCTAGGTTATTGGCGGCTATAATAAGATCATCCACATATAGAGCTAATAGAACTGGATTTGCTCTATCTGGCTTATAGTATATACTATAGTCAGCATTACTCCTATTGAAACTCAAAGATTCCAAATAAGAATCTATCTTGCAATTCCAGGCTCTCGGTGATTGTTTGAGACCATATAGTGACTTTTTAAGCTTGCAGACCAAATGGGGGTTATCTTGGTCAGCAAACCCATCAGGCTGGTCCATATACACGTCCTCATCAAGTTCTCCATTCAAAAATGCAGTTTTTACATCCATTTGATGAATAAAAAACTTATATTTGGCTGCAATAGCCAATATTAATCTGATGGAATTAAACTTGGCTACCGGTGCAAAGGTCTCAGTATAGTCAAGTCCTTTTGTTTGAGAGTATCCTTTGGCTACAAGTCTTGCTTTGTATCTTTCAATTGTACCATCAGCCTTGTATTTTGTCTTGAAGACCCATCTGCATCCAATTGATTTTTGGTTGATTGGTAATTTGACTAAGTCCCAAGTTTGATTTTCCATCAGGGCCTGATATTCCTCAGTCATTGCAGATCTCCAAAACTTTGTCTGAGGGCTATTTAGGGCCTCTTTTACAGTCTGGGGTTCATCAATATGGACTGAATAGGCATAGGCTAAGTTTGTACCCTCATTGATATAGTAATTTGGGCTATTTCTTGTCCAATTGGATCTCCGGGCATTTGATACTGGAATGATCACTTCTGGGATATTCCTGGGCACTGATTCTGGCTGAACCACGGTTGTAGAGTCCTCTGGAGTGAAAAAATTTTCATTGTTTTGCTCTGTTTCAATCCTGACAATTGGTGGACTTGAGATCAAATTTTTGTCATCATCTGATGTCATTTTTTGTGAAAATTTTGAATTTTCATCAAACAACACATCCCTGGACTTGATAAGCTTCTTTGCTTCGGTATTGTAGAGTCTGTATGCCTTACTCTCATTGCAGTAGCCCAAAAATATGCATTTTACACTTTTTGGCTCAAATTTTGACTGATTTCCGGCCAGTTTTTTGGCATATGCTGTGCACCCAAATATTCTTAGATGTTCTGCACTTGGTCTGTATCCATACCATGCTTCAAATGGAGTAGAATCACGAAGTATTCTGTTATAACTCCTATTTTTAAGGTATACAGCAGTGGCAACTGATTCCGCCCAAAAATCATAGGATAATTTTTGATCATGGATCATAGATCTTGCCATATCAATTATTGATCTGTTAGCTCGTTCTGCTACTCCATTTTGCTGTGGGGAGTATGGTACAGTAGTCTCTTGCTTTATCCCATGAATTTTGCAGAAGTGGATGAAGAGTTTTGAGGTATATTCTCCACCATTGTCAGAGCATATTTTCTTGATTTTTTCACCAGTTTCTCTCTCCACCATGGCTTTAAACTCCCTGAGCTTAGACAGAGCTTCTTCCTTTCTCTCCATGAAGTAGACCCATGTGTATCTTGTATAATCATCAATAAAAGTGATTAAATACTTCATCCCGCCTAAGGATAAATTTTGCATAGGTCCACACAGATCTGAGTGAATTAGATCTAATTTTTTCTTAGTTTTGATTAACCCAGAGCTCTTGAACAGTTGTCTGGCTTGTTTCCCATATATGCAGGCTTCACAGTGCTCCAAATTAGCTGGGGGATCAATTTTCACTCCAGAAATTAGCTGATCTTTGATCATTTTGCGCAAATAATCAAAATTGATGTGTCCAAAACTCCTGTGCCAAAGCATTGGTGTTTCTTCATTTAAGTTACTTATATTGGCTTCCAGATATGATGGAATATAAGTCAACTTGTATAGGTTCTGATCTCTGATGCCCGAAGCAATATGAGCACCATTTTGATCAGTGATCCTGCATCCAGAATTGTCAAAACTGAAACTGAGTCCTTCTGCTGTGGCCTTGCTTACAGAGAGTAGGTTCTTGGCTATTTCTGGTACATAGAGTACTTCTGTAAAGGTCAGTGTATGGCTTCCTTCACTGCTTCTAAGGTTTACTTGGATAGTTCCTTCTCCCACTGCATCAAGTGTTCTATCGTCACCCATGAAAACCTTCTTAATTGGAATTTCTTGATATTGGGTAAAAAGTTCTTTTTGGTGTGTAAAGTGTTGAGAAGCTCCAGAGTCAATATACCACGTCTGAGAATCCTTGTTTGTGGTCATATTTAGTGCAGATATGAATAGTCTATCTTCAGTTGTTGCAGCATTTCCATATTCAGGCTTCTTTTGCTGATAATCTCTCTTTTTGAAACACCGGTCTGATGTGTGTCCTTTCCTTTTGCAGTAGTTGCAAAATAGGTTGCTGTTGCCTTTGTAGGGTCTTGGGTACCTCCTTTGTTGGTTATCATTGCTTATTAAAGCATTTTCTTCTTCCTTCTTATTGGCGCTTGATTTTCTTAATTCTTCATCCAGGAGCCTTCCATATACGTAATTTAAGGTCAAATCTTCAGTTCTGGACTCTAGGGCTGATACAAGGCCCTGAAACTCGTCTGTCAGGCTATTCAGGATGGTAACTATCACATCCTCATCAGTAGTTGGTACGCCCACAGATTCCATCTCATCTACCAGCAGGGTAATTCTGTTAATTAGATTTTTCATTTCTTCTCCTGGCAGCATCTTTGTAGTAAAGAATTTTCTTCTCAGATACATTTTCTTGGCAGCTGAACATGACTGGTAGGTGTCTTCTAATACCTTCCAGGCATTCTTTGCCGTTTTTGCTCTTGAGCATTGAATTAGCAATTTGTCCTTGACATTAAGGCAAATGCAATTAAAGGCACTTTGTTCTTTCTTCTGGTACTTTAAGGCTTCCTCTCCCACGTTTTTAGGAGGGCATTCTTCTCCCATGACAATATCCCAAAGGCCTCTTTCTTGCAGCAGCATCTTCATCTTCACCTTCCACACTTGGTAGTTAGATCCATCCAACTTTTCAGCAGAGGGAAAAATTCCAGTAATAGCAGTAGTAGACATTGCAGAGAGTGACAGCTTGGGGCTCATAACCTGTTGTAAGAGTCTTGGAGATATTGGAAGTGATTTGGAGAACAAGTAGATTATGTGGTTTTCACTTAATGATTTATTGAATGTAAAAGTAGTATTTATACTTTTACATGGTCTTGGCATTACAAACACGTAGAATAGGTTAAGGAAGGTCCCAAGAACATGTGTGCAAAGTTTGGGGCTGTTTGGACAACTTTGAGAATTTTCATGTTCTGGGTACCTGGTATTTTGGTGAAAATATTCTAAGTAAATCCCGACAAGGAATTTGGTCAGTATTCTCTAGGATTTGAAGGTGATGATCTAAGTGACTAAGTTAGGTGAATATTTAGGTGGAAAACACGAATTTTTACAACACTTGGCATAACAAACATGTAGAAAATTCTACAAAGGTCCCAAGAGTGTGTGCAGAGTATATGGGCTTTGATTAACTTATCAAGTTCTTGTGCCCTGAGTGCTTGACATTTTGGTGAGAATATTATAAGTTCTAACAGTGAATTTGGACAAGAGATGATGCTATTCATAAGCTGTGCTCCAAGCAGCCAAGTTGTTTAAATATTTAAGTGCAAATACAGAGCTTACCAGAGTTTTTACTACAATAAGAAATTTATCAAATTCTTTGTAAACAATTACTTATGACATCATAGATACTTCATTGCCAGCCAAAGAAGTAAATGATGAGTTTAGCACTTGGCTATTGAATTATTTTATATACTTACTTCTTAAGTTAGTCCATATGAGAAATATTAAACTTGGATTTTGCTGTGGTATTCTAGTGTTCTATTGGTATTTTTCGGTTAAATTTTCAAGTGTAAATATCTCTGGAGTCTGTAAGCTAACTGTTGCTATATTTTGCATGAGGATTGGCCAAATGTAGCACCTTCCAAGACATATGTCTACTTATACCCAAGAGGTCCCGGACTTCAGATATTGAAAGTTCTAACTTCGAGTAAATTAGGATATCTGTGGTATAATGCAGGCATTCTGCTGGTGTTTGGTAGGATATTTTCCATAGGGACTGCTGGTTCGACATAAAATTAGTCTTGTAGGATATTTGCTTGTCTTGGGTTACTTCTTGTATTTCCGCAAACTCAGAGTATTCCAACATGTTCAAAATGGCAAAGTATAATTTACTAGTTGATCAGGTATCTCCATTTTTGAATGGAAGATTATGTATCTTTTAGATTAGCTTTACATGATGAGTAATTATGGTGAGTGCTTGGCTTTGAAGTTGATAGCGGGGCGGTCATCGTCTTCGTCATGGCCGTTCACATGAAGCGGGAACTCGCTTCCGTTGACGTAGGCATGTATACCTGGAGATCCAGGCGCAGAGAGTGGGGATGGCATCTTGTCAAAACTCTCAAACTCACGGTCAAATTGAGAAAAGGAGTTGGGATAGCGACGCCGAAGTGCCAATTGTCTGGCTTTCATATATTCGATGCCCATGCGCTTCCAGTCCAATAGCTCCGACAGACGCTCCGTTCGGTTCCGCTGATTGATTCGTTGTCTTCGGGACTTTTGACAGAACTCGAACATTTGATCGGCGAGCTGTTGGACCGACTCTTCAACCGACTTCATTCGACGGTCAACGATGTAGATGCCATAATCCGATGGGTTCTCGATTCCATCGTCCATAAAGCACCCAAAGCCGGAGAGATTGGTTGTGATGGATGGAACACCCATCACCGTGCATTCGGCAGGAGTGTATCCCCTAAAATACCTCAACTCAATTCAATGATTCCAGGTGGCTTGTACGTAAAACACTCTACCATGGCTCATAGTAACTAGGAAACACTCCCAAGTGGCAGCCGCGCACAAACTCCTCGTAGTCCAGGCCGAGCACCGGGTTGTTCGAATTGAGGAATTCCGGATGGAATACCACTTTCACTCTGTCTGCTGGATGATTGAATAGATGGAGCTTTCGCAGTGTATTCAGGATGGGGTCCTGCGAGTCGTCCGCCATGTTGTGGGTAACAATCGGCGGCAAGGTGTTTCTTTTGAGTGTAAGTACGCGGTGCTTCAGGACTACCCTCTCTTCATCCGTAAGCAAGTCATTCCCATTTGGCTCATGGCCTCTGTTGAGATGTATGCTGCATCAGCCTTGCACAATAGCCAGAAATTCAAGACATCCCTACCTTGCTGCCTGCTCAAACAGCCGCTTGCCAATCCTTTGCTGAATGTCATCAACGGTATCGTTGAGTTGCTTAATCAACGCTTGTCCCTTGAGGGTCTCTACAGTATAAGAATGAGTGGCAGCAGGCATCACAACGAAAGCAACCACGGTTATTGAAGAGTTGGAGGATCTAAGTCTGTGATTTAAGCCTGAACTTTGAGGTTAACAAAAGCTTCTCAGCCTCAAGAAGCCAATATGTGGAAGACCGCTTACGAGCCAATCCTTCTAGGAACATGTCAACTCCTTTGTTGCGGAATTCGTAGCGGCCGGCGGTGAAAAAATACAGGGTATTGTTCAGGTCGAAGTCGTAATGCCTAGGTGATTTGCGCAGATCAGAAGCCGCCCAGCACTCTACCGCTTCATGATACTGACCCGTAGAAATGACCCCGCACGAAGTTGTGAATCTTCTCTTTCGAAATGGCATGCATGTTCTGGAACTCGTGGATGGCACTTGAAAATCATACAGGTTATGAATACACTTGGTCGGGCTAGCGTTGTTTTCTCTACGAACCTGAATTTCTTGACGTTGAGGCCATTCGGAAGGACCCCATCTAGACGGAGAACGGGGTTAATGTATCTGTGGGGGGTGAAGGTAGATGGGAGACGGACCAGGCTTTCTCTTGAGCAGGTGTTCAGCCTCGTAGGCCGTGATATGGCTGACCGTTGTGAGAACATCCGCGCAATGGGAGGCCGCCCTTTCCAAACAATAACGATGGTAGATGTTTCGCTTGCCAGCCTCGTGATCAACATCAAAGAAGCGTAGGTGATTGTAGAAATCGGCATTCCCGGCACACAAGTAACGCCCAAGCAGAGTGGCGTGGGTGGTGAAGATGGTAGACACATCGATTTGGCGTTTGCTGCACAATATGAGCCCAACCCCAGCCAACCACTCGTGGAAGTGGGCCACCACTGCGGTTTGTGTTTGACGCGATACATACTAGAAATGGTTAATCCAGGTCAAGATCGTACAACATTATCTCACCCGCTTCGTACCTCTCCTAGAAACCAGGCCACTTGGTACCCCAAAAGAATGGCATCATTTGTCTCGGTATCATTAGGCGGAGATGGGATTCCTGCTGTTTTCCACAGGTCCCCTTTCCATTCATCGAGCTTGTGACTGACAGCACCGCAGTCGAATAAAATCACATTTGGTGCGCCCTCCACCAGCCAACGGCCATAAAGATACTTGACTCCGTGGTCTCTCATGATTTCCAGAGTCTGTTTAATGTAGGGATCTTCAGGTTCCAGAGATTCCACCTCCATATGTGCAGATTTGTATGACAATGGGCCGATTAGCGTGTAGCGGCCTCCGAATTCCTGCACGGTTACTGGGACCTTGGTTTTGATAACAGTGTATATACCGCCAACTAAAGAAGGTTACTACGCAGCGGAGAGTGTGGGAAGTTGTTAGAAGCATACCCTTGTTGGCCACCTCCCAAGCTATCTCAAAGAGAACTGGGTTCTGTACGTCTCGGTTACCAGACATATTTACGAACGACTGGGAAATAGGGGATGATTACGGTTAAGTGGAACCAAATGACTTTCTCCCAAGGTAAAGAATGATGCCACCTAAGAATCGACGTAGGCTATTTGAGATGGGTGCACTTGGTGGCTGAGATTGATAGGTGTGACGACATGACTGGCAGTTTGATGGGAAATCTCGAACCAGCTCTTCATTTCTCAATGATGATGTAAACTGGTTTTCAGGAAGATAACTATTATCTTGATATGCTGATATCATACATCTGATATCCCCTTTTGGTCGTGATGTTGTTATCGAACAGCATTCCCCTTATTGACCTGTCTTTTAGATTATGTGGAGCTTGCCCTAACCCTTATGTGCAATGTCTAACAATCGTTTTATTTATTCACTCTAAGGAAAAGGTTCGATGAATAGTTTAGGCTTCAAGCTCGCTTGCAGGGATATCGGCCACCTCTTCAGAATATATATTACTGGCCTGTGAAATCATCAGGTTAGTGACTGGCATCGGTGATATACACCCCACACTTTCATACCATTTGCCAGACTTGCAGGATATTGTCTTCGGCGGTACTACAAAGAACCCATGGCTCATTGAGATTCCATGACAGGTCCGAGATCTTGTTGGTGTGGCCACCGTGAACAAACTGCACGTACAAATCAAGGTCAGCGCTTGCAAAATTTCCCATCGAACCAATCAATCACTGACCAGCAACTCTGGTGGGCCGTCTTCCGCATCTTCGGGTGTCTGCTCGTCTCCGATCTTGCTGAGGTCCCAGATGTTGATGCGGCGATCCCCACTGGCAGAGGCTAATATTGTCTCGTTGTGAGGAGACCAGCTAAGTTGCAGGATCTCGTCCTGATGTGATTCAAACGAGTGGAGTTTTTGCTTCATGTTTCTTAGATCCCACAAAGCCACAGTCTAATGATTCTGGATTAGGCCATTTCGACGAGATTGGAATAACGCGAGCACTTACGGTATCCCCGGCTCCAGTTGCCAATATAAACTCGCAGCAGGGATTGAAGGAGACACAATTGATCTCGGCAGTGTGTGCCAGTATATTATGGATGGGCTTTTCGGGGGAGGCTGAGCGGGTATCCCAGCTAAATTCGAATCAGTAACTATAGGGACAACACACGTACGACCTCTACGACTTACATCAGTAGCTTCTTGTCGTCACCTACAGATGCAAAGATACTATCATGTAAAGTGTGCCATGCTACATCCTACATGAGCATATCGTTCTATTAGCGCCGCGCTGGCACCAAAGCGCCCTCGCATACGTACCTCAACGATAGCGGTATGGCCGTAATATACTCTCAATGGGTCCAAGGTGCGGGCTTCTGGGTTTCCGGAGATATCCCTGAGAGTGCGGATGTTAGTGAGGGTAAGCTTCATATGTCACAGGGCGGCTTTACCATTGACAAACGGTGGTATCCTCAGAGGCGCTAAGTACGTGGCCTTGCAAGTACGGGCTCCACGAGAGACCGTATCTATATGACCGGAAGATTGATTTAGTAGCCATCCGGGACGATGTTAGTTCTCAAGACGAACCCTTCTTTCGTATGTCCAACTAGCTTGATGTCTGGTGAACAAACGGCATTGGCCTCGGGAACTAGTGGATGCTTGGTGTGATCAAAGATAAAGACCTCGCCGGAAACCGCCTTTGTGGCGATAATTTCTGGGTTTTGTGGCATGTAACGCGCGCGGTTGACCTCTCCCTCGTGAGGTATGCGCTGGGTGATGGAGATTTTACAGTCGTTTTTTGCTTCTATTGCGTTAGGGTTTGCTAGATGTCACTAAACTGCTAGCTACGAGTAGGAGGTTGGATTCTGAATACCTTGATCTTCGGGTTGATTCGTGCTGTTTTCCGCGGAGTCGGTGGGGATTTGAACTTGCGCGATCTGTAAGTAATTCTGATCATTATCCGAAGTGTGGGTGCCCATCAGAAGCCTTTGAATTGTATGGTCTTGGCCAGCAGGCCTATCAAATAACCCCTAGTAAATACACGTAACGAGGAAAATCCCGTGGGCAACCGCCTTTCTTGGCAGCTCAAAATCTAACCTTTCGATATCGGGGAACCATTGGCAGGTAAGAGTTGGCCATTCCAACGCGTGGGTCACCACTAGGTCGTACAAGAAAGGGGAGTTTTTCTTCCAAATCTTGTACTCCTCGTTGATGATTTTCTCGTCCATGATCATGTTATCCATTGTCAAACGTCAAAAGGAGAATGCAAGCTGGGGAACGGTGGGTGGAATGCTGAATGCAAGATTCCCTACTCAGCAAAATAGCCGGCTCCCTTGTTTACAAATAAAATCCATGGTTGAATCGAATTCGAGATCATCAGATGTGTCACAAAAGTGGGATTAAATTTCGTTTAGATTTTCACACCATTGGTTGGGTGATTTTGGGAGGGATGGCAGTTTCTCCATCCCACCAGATTTAAAGCAGTCGTGAGCAGGTTAGTTCGCGATTTAATAATAATTCGAGGTCTGATCAAGTTGCTAACAATAAATACTAAACATTACATAAGAGCTGACTAAAGGCCTCATAAACGTATCTATTGATATTCCTCTGGGGGCGAAGGGGGGGGGGGTGAGGGGTGAGGGGAGCTTTCACACAGGTAGAGCTCCACAACTCCTAGGGTTTGCACTTACTAGGGATTCAACGTTAGTCTACAGATAGTCCGCGGATTTTCTGACAATACGTTGGACTTTCTTTTTGAATGTAGGGTAATCTTCACGCCATTCCTTGGCTGCTTCGATGTTTGCTGGGGATTCATCGTTGGGGCTGGAGAGCATCGAGATCACACTGATCAAAATGGTCTCTACTGTATGGACTGGAAGCCAGCGCTCGCTTGCCTGCTCGTATCCGTATTTGTCTTCGCCAGGGGGATGCTATGGAATGCTAAATAAGACGCCATAGTCCAAGAACACAATCGACCCGATCCTTACCAGAATAGAGATGCACACTTCACCATCAGGATACACTATCAAACAATGCACGTTGAGGAAACTATTCAAACTCTGGGCCAATCAACAATGGTTACCGTTAGGGTGCCACAGTTCAGTGATAAATCTTAATTTTGGTGGCATCAATGGATAATCCTATACACGCCAAGAGGTTTAGATATGAGTGCTAGAGATGCCGAATACCGTTAACAAACCGTAGGAAAGGTCATTCTGGCAGTGAAGAAGCCACCCTCGCTATAGAAGAATATTAAATAAGAATGGCCTTGCGATTCCTTAACAATTGTCTTACTAAAGGGTATCAGGGGGGCCAAGGATCATTATTTCCCACTAAGGTGAATCAAGGGTTATATCAGCATCTCTGAAGCATAATAAGGAGTATAAGAAAATGCATACCTCGTAAATGTTGTCATCGCTAACCAACCCGGCGGAGAAGCCCTCCACGGGATGTTTGGTCAACTCTGTAGAGCAAGAGGTGGATCAGTGTATGCTACAAAAGCAGATCGTTAAGCCTTGAGAAGGATTTACCTCTGAGTTGTTTTCTGAGCAACAGGGCAGATTGTTCCTGGGCCATTTTGTCTTCGTAAACCGACCGCTTGAGTTATCAGGGGAATCGATACAAAAGGATTAGAGTTATAGCGGTAGGCCACCTCCCAGGGAAATTCAAATAGCTACTCGGGAACAGTAGGCTACATGCAACTACAATTTTTGGCGATCTAATCTCCGCCCCTTTCAGTGAACTAAATCAGATTTGAGGAGAATAAGCAAATGTTGATTAAATCAACGGCATGAATTAACCACATGCTACACGGTGAATAAAAAGGGTATACGCAATCAATCTTGGTCATGACGCAGGTATTTGTATTCTACGTAATCTAACCTGCCCGATTTTCTAAAGCCCGGCCCTTGCTATCAGTTGTTTTCTTTAACGTCACTGGCTCAAGAGGTAGATTATTCACTTGCTTGGGAGAATCTTGCTCATCTTTTTAACGTGCATCCCCTTGGTTCTTTGGCATTTTTGCGAATAGAAAACTGCTACCATGAACAAGATTGTGCAAAAGTTCACCTCCTCTCCCCTTTCAACTGGGTATGGCATTGAAGATCCTTTCTTCCATAGTAGAGATGCTATAGATCTTGGATTCGATGCCTCAAAGGAATTTGAGATTCCCAATTTCGATATTCCTATGTGCGCCAATGTAGGAGAAATATTGCTGCGTATCGTAGTTTGTTTAGTATGGAGCTTACTAATCCTGTGTTATTAGCCCGTTGAATTCTTAAAGTCTCAGACTGATACAACCACTGGTGAGGAATGCCGCATCAAGATCCAACACGGTACCACCACTCTTGCTTTCAAGTTTGCCAAAGGTGTTGTCGTTGCTGTCGATTCTAGAGCTACCGCCGGCTCTTATATTGGTATGTGTTCACTTTTTAGGGTCAGCTTTTACATGCGTACTGAAGCTATTCTTGGTTGAAAAGCCTCCCAAACTGTTAAGAAGGTCATCGAAATCAATCCCTATCTCCTTGGAACCATGGCTGGTGGTGCTGCCGATTGTTCTTTCTGGGAACGTGAACTTGGAAGAGTGTGCAGGTGGAACCCGAACACTACTCTATACATGAAAGCGGCTACCTAAACATTTGCTCTCTTTAGATTGTACGAACTAAGAAATAAGGAGCGTATCTCGGTTGCTGCTGCCTCTAAAGTCCTCTCAAACATGGTTTATAATTACAAGGGAATGGGCTTATCTATGGCAAGTGCGATTCTGTAACGTCCAGATGTCGTCGAATCGTCTAACAACTTTCTATAGGGTACTATGGTTACAGGCTGGGACAAAAAGGTGAGCCGTCACAGTTTCATCCTCAATCTTTGCATTCTATTAATCAAATCAACATAGGGACCTGGACTTTTCTACGTCGATTCCGACGGTACCCGTTTGAAGGGCGATCTCTTCTCCGTTGGTTCTGGATCCACCTTCGCTTATGGTGTCTTGGACTCTGAATACGACTACGACCTTAGCGTTCCAGATGCCTTGGAGCTTGGTTTACGCTCGATTTACCACGCTACTCACCGTGATGCTTACTCTGGTGGTTCCGTTAATGGTAAGCTATAGACTACTGCGACAAGGCCTTTTCAGCAACATATTAACCACAAAACTCTAGTTTATCATGTCACCGAGAATGGATGGGAGTTCATTCAGAACAAGGATGTTGGCGAGTTACACTGGGAATATCAAGATATCGCTAAACCAGCCCTTATTTAAGGAGATTCTTGAATTTAGCTACTAATATATATGAATCACATTCTTGACATGTACTTTCTCTGTTCTTTTACTACCGTCATATAAAACCCACTACTAAATATCGATAATTCATCATTACATCCTTGTGTACTTAACCAGCATGATTAGTAGATGGTTTAACGAATCCATGAGACATGGGTGCTGACACTGGACACGATGCGGCAATCGGATAATCTACAGTTAAATTGGCAAAGTGATCCCAAGCCTCCGCTCAACACTAGTTACCATATACGATGAGAACAGATGGAAATAGTTAAATCACTACGCATGGAGCGCTTCTAACCTTATGCTTAAAGAGCGCCCCCTACCCATTCACTCATTGTATCAAGAACTTGGCTGGCTGCAAAACCATTTTCCTCAAATTGAGAATCTCGATTTTTTATGATGGGGATCCCATATCCCCATCTTATGATCCATCCACAATTTTGATTGTTTTACAGTGGATTGGCAAGGATGAACTTCCGGATAAACAAGATCGCGGGTAATTTTATTAAACGTAGTCATGAAATTAGCCGGCATATCCCCTGACTGTCAGCCTTTTGGAAATCCCAGATAACACTTGATTTCCCACTTACTCGACAGCTTCCCTATTATTATTTGGTTTAGCTCGTGTTTTCCGCGTAGTTTTTCTCCTCGACACGATAAGGAATACCTGTCACATTCTAGGAAAGACTACTCTTCTTGGTTCCTGGTTTTCTTCACACTTAGTACATACTTCTATCCTATCTCTTGTATGTTCCACCCAATGGTCGCCCCTCACCCCAGGCGTACTGACGTACTTTCTTAAATTCAAGGTATTTTAACCGCGACAGCTTTGTCTTGCATAGTAAAATGGAAGTCAGTGAGTTCCTAAGAAAGTGTAAATTGGAGCAGTACATAGAGACTTTCATCTCCGAAGGTTTCGATCAGCTTAAATCGGTAAGTTTCCTCTCGCTGTCAGGTCCAGGCAGTGGGCCCTTCTTTCTGCCTGGTCTTTATCTAACTGGTACACAGCTTCTCGAGATAACGGAGAGTGATCTGGCTGCAATGGATGTCAAACGGGGCCATCGTAGGGTATGTTGTGAGCAGCAAAGGAATGGTGGTGCAAACCAAACTTGACCAGTGCATTTCCCTTCGTTACGATCTAGCTGCTGCAACGTGAAATCGCTAGCGTCAGAGGTGTGCCTAGTTCTCATCCCATAGGAATCCCCCTGGTTCCTCCTGAAAATGCGTTTCTCGCTATGGGCGATGCCGGTAAAGTATTTTTCGTTTTTTGGTTGGGGTAGGCTGCTGAGGCTACTCCTATTTCTCACCCCGCCTCTATATGACTCCAACTGACTCACATTCTGTTCCCCCATTTCTGACACGCAATCGAACCAACTCAGCCATGTCCTCATTACCTATACACCAACTATCCCCGACCTCGGGCGACTTGAGTCCAGACGCCAACGGCAGCAAACGAAAATACAGACGGCATCCCAAACCCGACAAAAATGCGCCGGAAAAGCCCCCATCCGCATATGTGATGTTTTCCAATAAAGTACGGAATGAATTAAAAGACCAAAACATGTCTTTTACAGAAATAGCAAAGATTGTTGGGGATCGATGGAAATCCATAAGCCCCGAGGAGAAGGACGAAGTGGAGCGTAGCGCAGCCAAAGCCAAGGAAGAATATTACGAATCCCTGAGAGCCTACAAGGAGACGGAAGAATACAAGGTAGCCTCGCTGTGCGGAATACGCCCCATCATACGCTAACCTTGGCCCCGCATTCGTTTTAGGAATACCAAAGCTACCTGGAGGAGTTCAGGAAAAAATCCGGAAGCTGCGGTAGGTTGGCCAGCACCACGGCACACCCATCTCCCTTGACTAAATCCATCATTCTTTGCCAGTTCGACCGGTTGGAAGACCCAGAAAGCATCCCAAAACCGAGGACGGTCCAGATGCATCTTCAGTCATCCAGCACCCAACCAGCATCCCCAATGTGGTGAGTGTCCCACACATCCCGAATATCACTGGGGTTCCGGGAATCGGCCACGATCAAACACTCCAGAACGCTGTGCCTCCGCCAGGAGTGCAGGCCCTTCGTGACGTACACAACGTGCAGGATCTCCCACACGTACAGAATGGTGACAAACACCCAGCATCGAATCACAATCACACAACGGCAACCATGAGCAAGACATAAGCCTGGAATTCGTGGTCAGTCCAAAGCCTTATTTCGTCATCGCTCCAAGCTAACCGCGTTCCATCTAGCCCTACCCGTACATGCTGTTCTAGCAACTCCTTCACTCCGGCATGGACTCCTGGTATGAACACATGGATATGACCGGATAGAAGCGTGGTGTGTTTTGGAAGGATTTTTGATCCCGCCTCGTTTTTCTCTTATCCCACCAACTGCTATCCCCAACTTTTCGTTCATCCCCTCGCTTTTCATTCGTTCTCCTCTCTTTCATTCCAGCTGAAGCCATGAGGATCAGTTGTAAATAAAATTTTTTGTTCACTTGACTGGGGTTCGTGATACAGAGGTTCTTTATTTACAGTGATGTTATGTGTGCTGAGTTGTCTACAGGGCTACGCGTTGGTGCGTGAGAAATTACATTCGGTTAGCGGGACGACTTTGGTCTTGTTCACAATTTTATAGACCAGGTAGAACACCACGAAGATGATCACACCCAGGTACGCCGCGAAGATTGAGCTCCAGTCGATCGGATGGGCTGAGAAGCCGGTGTATCCTTGTCCGGCGATGACGATGAAGCAGATGACAAAGGCGACAATGGGCCCGAACGGGAACCACTTGGCGCGGTACGGCAGGTCGTTCAAGTCGCGGCCTTGGGCAATATAGGCCTTTCTGAATCGATAATGCGAAACGGCGATGCCCAACCAGGCGATGAATCCAGTCACACTGGATGCGTTCAGAAGCCAGATGTATACCACCTTGTTGCCGAATAGGGAGGACAGGAAGGAGAGACACGCGATCAGGGCGGTGAAGCCAAGGGCGTAAATCGGGATTCCACCCGAATTGACCTTCCTAAAGATTTTCGGGGCCTTTCCTTCATTCGCCAGCATCCAGAGGGTTCTGCTCGCCCCGTACATGCCAGAGTTTCCGGCCGACAAGATGGTGATCAGGATGATCGCATTCATGACATCCTTGGAGGGCTTGAACCCCGAGCGCTCAAACCCTAGCGTGAAGGGACTGGTGGCCACTCCCGATTGGGTTAGATCTGGATCGGTGTAGGGGATCAGCATGGAGATCACGAAGATGGCGCAGATGTAAAAGAGCAAGATTCGCCAAAACACCTGCTTCACCGCTTTCGGGACGTCCTTTTCGGGATTGGCAGATTCCCCGGCAGCGACACCAACCATCTCGGTGCCTTGGAACGAGAATCCGGCAGCCAGGAATACGTTCAGCACTCCCAAAACCCCGTTCACGAATGGCGCCTCGCCGTAGGTGAAATACTTGACCCCATACACCTTTCCACCCAAGACGCCGGCGGACACCAGGATCCCGACAATCACAAAGATGATGACCGTCACCACCTTGATGAGGGCGAACCAGAACTCCGCCTCACCGTACCCCTTGACTGAAAGGGCATTAAATCCCACGATGAAGACGAGAAGAATGAACGACCACACAATCCCGGGGCACTTCTCGGTGCTGATCCACATCTGCATGATGCCTTCTCCCGCGGCTAGTTCGGTGGCGACCGTGATGGCCCAACTGAGCCAATAATTCCATCCGAGCGCAAATCCAAACGCAGGGTCGACAAAGCGCGAGCCGTAGGTGTTGAAGGACCCGGAGATGGGGATGAACGCAGCCATTTCACCCAAGCTGGTCATCAAGAAAAACACCATCACTCCGATCAACCCGTAGGCGACGAGAGCACCACCGGGCCCGCCATTGGCAATGGATTGGCCACTAGCAATGAATAGCCCCGTGCCAATGGTTCCGCCAATGGCGATCATGGACAAATGGCGTGTCTTTAGGGTACGGTTCAGCTGCTCTTGGTCGCCCTCAACCTGGAGAACCGAGGACTTCGACGTGTCGGCAACGGGCTTTTCTAGATCCTCCATTTGAATGGACTCATTATGGTTCATTTCTAAGAGAGATGGATATGAAACGGCCACGAATTAGTGCGAAACAAGGGGGACTTATTCAAGCAGGGCCGAAGGGAAAGGAGGCAATGGAATGGCGTGATGGTGCGAATAACAAGGCCACCGCCGAGCCAAACTGGTATTTATACCGAAAAGATCTCGAAGGAAAAAGAAAACCTCTTTAGTACGCGATAAGCTACCGGGTCATTAATAGGCGTGGTGGGTGGTCGTCGATTTTCAAGAATCCCAGGAAATTGATGTGCTGCTTTGGGTATATGGTCCAATCACCAGGGCCAGCTGGCCATTTCCTCTACCCTACTGCTGAAAAGGAGGAAAGTTCCACGTATCCTTGGCCAATGATTAGCCCGAGTTGCGAGGGCTATGCGTCTTGAAAAGGCATGACCACACTCAGCAGGAGAGTTTTCCAAATTTGGCAGGAGAGACTCCTTCAACTTGATCTGGTGATATATTTTTGTCGGAAGAGGAACCATGATTGGTTCTGGTGTCTAAAACTGTATAGTATGGACCTTCTTTCTGTCCACGAGGAAGCGTGGTCGACCATAACAAGAACACCATGGCTTATCTATTCACAAAGATAGTCAGCCTGAGGTTATATAATATTGAAGGTTGGTAGGTGTCCTAATTCTTTGGCTTATCTGTGTGGTTTGTTTCTGCTATCGATAAGTACCGATCGGTCGAGTGATCCTGGTGATTACAATGAATGTGCACTGTCAACCGATCAGCCGAATTATCAGGTTTCACGGTCGGGTGCCAATTTAGGTTTTATTACTAATTGCATTTTGTGGTGTTTGGAATAGGGCGAATGGCTGATGTTTCGCTGCACTAGTATCTCTCACGCTTTGATGCTAGACATTATGGATAAATATGTATGGAGCGGGCATATACGTTCTGCTCAGCGCACTCCTCAATCAGGTGATGAAGGTATAAAACAGGCTGCCATCGATGTTAGCTAGCTGATTTTAATTGATGCAGTTGTGTAAAAGTATATCAATAAGTATATATATCCTTTTAACCTGTACTTCAGAACCTGGAAGCACAACGGCGGATTCACTACATATTTAACATGGGCATATTGCTGGGAAACAGTTCAAGATGGGGGATTGTGAATGACTCCTATCCTCCAGTATCCATTCGGTGATTGGAAGGAGCAGGATTAACCGGGTCTGGATGGTGTTGAGACTCGGAAGTAATCAAGCATTACATTGGTTTTCGAGTGTTCGTACACGCATGTTAGATCTACCTCAAATTCCGGGATGCCTTCAGTGAAGTCTGTGCCATCAGGCGATACCCCGTTTGCCTTGAGATCTAGGTACTCCATGATCCGCTCGTACATAGTCGTCAATCGAGTACGGAGTCCACCATAGCGGAGTTCGAGGACCTCCCAACCAAAAGGTTTGTTGGTTTTCATCCAAATACTACGATGATAACGCCAGAGTCTATCCACCTCTTCGCGAAGTTTGCCGAGCCTTGTGGTAACGAGCTCGTACAGAACGTCCCGTTGGCCAGATCGGTATGCCTCAATCATTCTCTCCCGGAGATGGCATTTAAGCATCAGTACGTTGGCGATCAGGTACGGGAGTTGGAGTCGAGTATTGAGCGGCGACGCATTTTTCTTCTGAATAGCCTTGAACAGGTAGTCGGATATAATGGCATAGTGCTGCTCTAGGTCATATCCGGAATACTGTGGGCTAAGAAAACTGTAGAATGGGTCTATAAAACGTTCTAAATAGGCACATCCGCTTTCAAATGGAGCTGGGGACCAACATACCTTCCCACAGGAGCCACTTGCTCATATTGGACGGGAAATTAACTCTAGGCTCAGAGTCGTCCAGGGATGGCTCGTCAATCTAGGATCGAGGTTAGTGCCACTTACCAGGAACCCAGGGTTAGATAAGAGGCCATACCTTGCTTGCAAATACCTTTCAAACCAACCAAAATTAATTTAAAATAAATGTAAACCATCTCCAAAGAAACCACTTACAAAATCGTCCAAATCGCCTCCACAAATCCCGGCTAAACAAAAGTGAGCGTAGTGAAGAGGACATTGTCATGGCAGGCTAGCTTACCGAAATTGCGTTTGACCAAATCAACATCGATTTGATAGTCCTTGCTATAGCAATGTTGAGCAAAATACACTAAACCGGGAAGTGCAGAATAACTATCCAAAGGTTGGTTACTGGAAATATGAGAAAAGATGATGATGCCCCTACATATCGCATTCATTGCCTTCATCTCCCCAGATGGTTGATATAACATTGCTAACTCCGATGGTTTTATCTTTGGCCGCTTGTAGACAAGCCTGAGTAGACTCGAAGGTGAACGGTAATGCGCACCAAAACCGATTCCAAGTCCAATTTCCGCCTGAGGATCATCTGCTTGTTAGTAAAGCCCTAGGCAAGAAGTAGAGCTAGTGCATACCAGCCACCCACGGATTGTAGCACCCCAGCTCTCTGTGTTGTTGAATTTTGTGGGCATATATAGTGGAGTTTGTGTGATAATAGTCCCAGAAGACCAACTCCATTCCCTTGGATATGGTCTCTACTACTTGGTCTGTTGCTGGATTTACGTTATAGTCGTAGTATCCATTGAGGCTGTTGTTATTAGCAGCTGGCATATTCCGACATAAGTGTCAAATTGACGGACCGAAAAGTGAATGAAACACGCAAATACCTAGTGAGAACAACACTGTAACATGAATTAGTAGTGGCCAACCAGTTGGTGCCTGCTGGCGGAAACTTACTGTCCGACCAAATCATAGGCTGCAATCCCAAACGTTTGCAGATGTCATTGACTTTTTGTAGATGCTCTATGAATATACGAGTTCCTTCTTGACTCCCGTATATTTGCTTGAATCGGCCCTCACCAAGTCCATGAGCCTGACAAGCGAGAGAATCAGCCTCGATCAAGTAAAGCCACTACGAACAGATTACCTCATCCATCCCAATATGAATCCTCTTTGACCGCAAGGGAGCCGAGGCACTCTTGATCATTTTTTCTATGAATTCCAAGGTTTCCTCAGATCTTGTCAGCAATACTTCGCCTGTATCTCGTAAGGTGGAGAACCTGGGCCACTGGAGAATCTGGCCCAGATGCCCTAGAGTTTGGATGCATGGAATCACCTCGATGCCGCTATAAGTATCAAGTAGTTTAGTAAGTGGGAATTCGTAAACAGGGCAACCGCATCCATACAAATCATCAGCATAATCATCAATGGTTGAGAGCTCTCTCTGGCTATAGCCACCTGAATGACGCAGCATCGTGAGACTCAATGATTAATATGCAAGCAGGTTATAAGCAGCGTTCATACCACGAAGATAGCCAAAAAATGGCTCTCCCTCAACCTGTGTTCAAAAATAAGAATGTTGTTGATTTCTCCATGGACTGTCTTGATATACCTCATATGTATCCTCAGTGTACAACTGAATCATGTTAAACCCCATCAATGCACAGGCTCGAAGTAGAAAGCAAACGCTTTCAACTAGCAATACGCCACCTCGACTACAGTCAACCATTAAACTAAAATCACATATCCAACGTTTAAATTCAAGTGCCTCAATTAATCATACACTCTGTAAAAACTAGAATACCCCATAGTTTCAAACTGAGCTTCTTCTTTGAAACATACAATCCCCTCCACCGCACCAGTGGGATTAGGATGTACTGTAGCACCCAAGATACGACCTAGAGCACGAAACGCTATACCCAACGAAGATTAAATAAAAAGCGTTAATGACTCATCCGTGTACAGAGCCAACTCAAAGCCTACGAGACGAGATTTAGGCCAAGTCGATAGCCACACGCTTGTAATCGGTGGGCTGGAGTTCAATCACCTTCGGTCTTTCTTCTGTAATATATATTTATCTCAAATTGCTCGTTGTATGGGATTTCTTTATAATTGGGATGACTGCAGATCACGTTGAGTTGACCTGGACTCAACTCTTCACTGTATGTAAATCTATGGAAAGGATGTCATTGATATTTGTACAAGCAAACTCCCGGGCGAAAAAGAAGCCATGCACGAACCTCAAAGACCATTTATATTCTTGTTCACCGTCGCACATGGTTTCGTCAGTAACAAAATTTCGATGTGGATTATATCTAACTAGCTCGGATATTCCATCCCGTAAGTCAATAGGGATGTAGGAATGCTCAGCAAAAAGCAAAACGCTTGGGGTATATACGTTCTCCATGACTAAAGCAAGGGTTTAGTCGAAGAGCTTTATAACGAATATGGAAAGGAAAGTGACGACCAAGTTGGAATCAATGCTCTAGTAATGTTTAGCATCGATCTAATCAAAAATTAGATGTCGAAATTCTGGTCATTCTGATGTACAATTCGATAATATGGTTTCTACGGTAATTTGTCGCTGGTTGATTAATTCGCTGTGTTGGTTAAGCGCGCAGGATAATACGCCCCAAAACGAGGTCGTTATCGCAGGAAGTCCTCTTACCTAGACCCGAAGATTCGGAAATTTAAAGTAGGACAACCATTTGTCAGTTGCGGGTACAGAGAGGTCCCACTTATTGACAGACTTCATTTATGCTGATTTTACTTTGAGCCAATGATTCTTCTCTAAACTCTAATTATATCAGATAATACTATATGGGCCTAATCAGCCTTTTTTTCAACATACATGATGGGTAATTACCGTAGTCAGTCACGGTATTATTATCAGAGCTTTGTATCTGCATTCCACAGTAAAACCTCTCAGGAGCTTATTTTTGGCTCTTGCCTTTCCTTCAAACATGACTAGAAGACGTATATCTGAATCTGGTCTATTACCTACACAAAATCCACCAGCCATCCAGCAAAAGGTGGTATACCCGCAAAAGGGGACAAATATTGAAGCGGAGAGTAGTGGTCACAAGAGTAAGCAACCCAATCGTACCACCAAAACCTCACAAAAACTCGCTTTATTCCCTGAGGCAGAGGAAAACGCCCATATTCTACCCGATTTCACTGAAGATGAGAGCTATGCAGGAATCAAGCATCTCCCTAGGGTGACCGCTTACTGTACAGCCTCGTGAGTACATTTCTGTTCGACTCAGAATTGGATTTGTTGGTTGACTGTGAGTGTCATTTTAGTTCTTATCGTATGGATAGCCTCATGAAACACTTTCAAACAATGAAGAAGACTTTCCTTGCCTCACCAAAGCGCTTTGATGAATGGTGGGCCAACCTTTTAGATACACATTTTCTAGTACTAACATCATAGAAGTATATATACACCACTTTCCTTCCATGCCGAGTCCATCAATGGCAACGTTCCTACCGGAGACCTACTCTCTTTGTCCGCTGGAGAAACTGGATCACATAGCTATGGTTTTCAGCAGCCCGATCACTACGAGGAGAACGAACTGAACTCCTTTCTTATGGGAGAGGTCTTTCTGTTTGATTACGGCGTATGTGTTTTATGGGGATTCACCGAAATAGAAGAGGCAAGGATCCTCAAAGAAATTGTCTCGTTTGAGAAGGAGAAGCTCGATGCAGCTGATGTGGAATCGGAGGAACTTCATTTTCGGTATAATAGCTTGGCGAAGCCTAATATCTTCAACGATATCATCACCCTGAAGAATCCCTCGAACTACATGGTGAAGCTCACCATTTCCCATGCAATTGCGCAATCGGTGAAGATGACTCTGTTCGAGGAGCTTGTTGACGCAACCATCGCCACAACCAAGCACATTCCTCAGGACATAGCACGTTCCGGAAAAGTGAACATGTCAAGAACCGCCATCACAAAGAAGATCGGCCAACTTTTCATTATGAGGATCAATGTCAACCTTGTCAGCAACATCCTGGATACCCCAGAGATTTTCTGGTCAGAGCCATCCTTGAAGCCGCTCTATAAAACAATCCGCGGGTACCTTGAGATCGGGCAAAGAGTAGACCTGCTCAACCAAAGAGTAAAGGTCATCAGTGATCTGCTAGAGATGCTGAAGGATCATTTGAACAGTTCCCACAGTAAGTGACAGAGCTAACTTTTAGCGCAGCAAGCCTACTAACTGTTTTCACCGTTTAGGCGAGCAGCTTGAGTGGATCATCATCATCCTTTTAGGTGAGTATGCGACGTACAGCTATCTCACGAAACTCTCTAACATCATTCCACAGTTTTCGAAATCATCATAGGTCTTAGCACAATAGGGTTCGACATTGCCAACTTCAAGCAAGGCACTGGTATGATCCACTAGTGGGCATCTATTTTCTCCCAAATCAATAAACGCCCATGTTTCCATTTGGAGGTTGCTATGGCTGAATGCACATCTAATATAACTGTAACCTTATTTAATTGAGGTGTGACGGCCAGGTTCGGTACAAGGGGTAAATTACCCTTGATTAGCTAATTGGATGCATACGTAGCACAATCGGCCTATCATGAATCGCATCTTACCCATGGGTAACTCACGACTGGCTATTGAAAAAAGAAATTTAGGAGTGGTTGCCGTTTTCGTATACACAATAGACATATATACATAACCACCTCTTTTACCGTCACTTACTTGTCCACCCGGTTTGTTCAAAGATGAAGAAGAGAAACCAGCTAGCTACGTCCTTGCCCATACAACAGAAGGTGGTATTTCACAATGTCGAGGAGAGCGGGCCCTCCGCCCACGGGATAGAGCCGAGTCCATCTCGCAGCAAAGCCAAGCAACCCAACAGAACAACCAAAACCTCCCAGAAACTTGCCATTTTCCCCGAAGAGGAGCAGGAGGCCAGTCTACTCCCTGGAGACTTAACAGAAGGGGATGAAGTATACAACCAAATCGCTCAGATCCCCTCCGGCACCGCCCGTTTCGAAGCAGAACAGCTGAGTAAATTGCGTCGCAAACAGCTGCCCAGAGTATCTGCTCACTGCACGGCTACCTCTTATCGTATGGATAGCTTGATGAAGTACCTTCAGACATGTCGCAATAGTCACTACACCTCGCCTAAGCGATTCGACGAAGTGCTGTACACCCCTTACTCTTTTCATGCGGAGAGGATAAACCAGCAAGGCAGCATCGTCACTGGGGATCTATTACGCATGGATGGTGAGGAGTCCGCACCTCAACAATCCTTGTTCAATACGCCAGTGAGCGAAGAGCAGCCTAATGTATTCCTTCTTGGTGAGGTGTTCTTCTTCGATTATGGAGTAATCGTGATGTGGGGATTCAGTGAGAAGGAGGAGCAGCAATTGCTGAAGAAAATCGCGTCGTTTGAGGTGGAGAAGCTGGAAATCGATGATGTGGAGGTGGAGGAGCTGAACTTCCATTACAACCCCTCCTGTCAACCAAGGATTTACAACGACATCATCACCCTCAAACACCCCAAAAGCTACATGGTCAAGCTCACCATCTCTCACGCCATTGCCCAGTCCGTTAAGATGACGCTGTTTGAGGAGTTGGTGGATGAGACCATCAATGCCACCAAGCACATTCCTCAAAACATGGCGCGGACCGGAAAGGTCAATATGTCTCGAACTGCCATCACTCAGAAGATCGGAATGGTAAAACCCCAAGACTGCTATGTGCTTCGATCTAGTTGCTAACCCATCGACCAACCCTAGTTATTCATCATGCGAATCAATGTGAACCTTGTCAGCAACATATTAGACACACCGGAGATTTTCTGGTCGGAACCTGCCCAGCAGCCGCTCTACAATGTGATGAGAGGGTATTTGGAGATCTCCCAAAGAGCTGAGCTTCTGAACCAAAGAGTAAGCGTGATTGGTGATCTGCTGGAGATGCTGAAGGATCATTTGAACGGAACTCACGGGGAAAAGTTGGAATGGATTGTGATCATTCTTATCGGTAGGGTTCAGCATTTGACATCCCGTTTACTTCTGAACTAACCCTCGTGTCACCAGCATTCGAGATAGTCATCGGCCTTATAACCATAGGCTTCGACGTGGCCAACTACAGGAAGGGTTCCCAAGATTAAAGGTTTATTTTCTATTCGGGTGTGTGCTGACAACCATTGGGGATGCGTAAGACCGCCGTAAGGTTAGGTCGAATTCTCCTTACACGAGCATATCTGAGCATGTCTATTCATACAGACCCAACCATGATTAGGAGTAGATAGAGATACATCTATTGCACATACATGCGGGCTCCTTTAGTTTCAATAAAATACATTGTATCTAGATGGGATATTTACAGAGTCCTAGTCCAGAATGATGATCTCCGGACTAGAGTTGGGTCCATGCTGCGATATGGAGGATAAGGAGGAGGCTTGTTTGGAAGGGTTTGGGTTCGACTTGGTTCTTGGAGGTTGCTCTAATTCGTTCTCGCTCTCGTCGCTGAGCTCTATCACTTCGGAGATGGACCTTTTGTGCGGTTTGTCGACGTCGCATGGTTCGGTTACTGCTGGCGTGGATGTGCGAGACTTGCGGTTTTCTTGGGGTAGAGGCGCGGTGGTTCCGTCGCTATGGATCAGGCATCGATCCAAGTTCGGATAATCGTGGAGGTAGTTCTTGAATTTGACATCTATGATTAGCTCCTAGAGGAATACCTTGCCCCGTTAATACGCACAGACAAGCCGGAGAAGTGTAACCAGCCCACTTACGGAAAAAGGTAGTTCCTCGTTGCAAACTATACATTTCCATTTGATGTTGTCCATGTTGCACTTGAGAAAGCTCTGAAGATCGAATTAATCACTGGTCAAACTAACCAACCACTTCGTTGAGAATTACCTGTACGTCGAAGCATTGCGCATGCTTGCACCTCTTTCCCTTGGAAGGATGTTGAATCTTTTTCAGGCTAAGAGGGCAGACGAATGAGATTATCTGGTCGCCCATTTCAATGTCATCATCTACGAGCAGAAGTTATGTGAGAACAGCCGCGCCAGCAACATCCAATTGCCTGAATTGAATACCTTCAATTGCGGGCTTGTTTGCTGTCAGAGGGGCGTCATTGAGATTTGATGCCAGAGTCATCAGCACTTTTTCGACTTCCGCCAGTTTGGTCGGGATTGTTATGTTAAGAGGTTTTCGAGCAGTACGTTGCAGTTGAACAATGCTCTGGGCGTAAACCCTAGCCGTAACCTAAAATATTTCAGCGTGAATATCGGACAAGTGGTGGTTGATACCAAAGTAGTAACTTAACGACATTACCTCTTCTATTGATTGAAGTACGAGAGAGTGAACAACAATGATATCCTGTCTAGCGAATTTCGCTGGAACGTTAACCGTGACTGTCAAATAGGTATCGGTGCGACTGGTGAGAGCCTTTTCAACAAAACGAGTAATGTCGAAATGCTGTAGCCCAGCCGATAGCTGTTTCTTTAGACGAATGAATCGGATGAGTCTTTTCGATGATAGTCAACAACATACATAGCCAAACATACCTTGCTCAGTATAACATAGTTGTTATCAATTTTCAATTGCATAATTTGGTTCAGATGATTTGCTTCCCACATTTTCCCCGTCTCCGGTGAGAATATAGAAATGTGAACCAGTCGGCGGTTGTCTGGTGATGTCGATGCATTAAACAAAACAAGTGGGATTCTCGCAGTAAAGCCGTGAGAATAATAGGTGCCTTTAGCACCCACCGTCTCCACATATAGGATCTTTTGGCACCAAAGTCTGGTAACTGTCTTCAGAAAGGGGATTGGTTTGAATCGTGCATCAAAGAGTTGCATCTCAGCATCGGTAGGAAGGTGGAAGTTCTTCGCCACATTCCTGGTAAAAAAGTTGAGCAAGCATCGTTGCGTACATTCGCTTCATATTTCCTACCGCGATGGATTATTCGCACTATGGCCCGGATTGCGACCTGCCGATTTAGGAATGGATTCACCATTCTTATCAAGACCGTCTACTCCGGTAACAAACGCGATAATTTGAATGAGCTGCTTTTTGCCTACGTTAGGGGTGATGGCCGATAAGCTATATCGCTGACGAAGGTAGATTGCAACGTTCCTTAGCTCGAACTCGGATAGGTACTCCATGTTTCGAGGTGACTATAGAGAAAAGCGTAAGACAGAGCTCTAGGTTAAACACGGTATGTGAGTAAAACTATGAGATTCTTGCTCAAGCCCAATATTTACCTCAAGGCATTTCTTTACCACTTGAGTTCCCTTGGATATCAAGTGAGACAGGCGAAGAAAATCATCTTCTCCTAGAACAATCCTTAAGTTTGGTGCGGTCGGCTTTGTGCTGGAATCCGTTGTTACGCTGCGAGATAATGAATTGCTTGTTTGTAGCCTGTTGGGGATCTGTTGAGCTTGTGGCGTGCCATAATTTTGGGCGAAGGCCAGCGGGCTAGAGCCTGTGGAGGTGTGGCCAAACCCACTCTTGGAGGAGTTGTATACGGGGTTGAGAGTTAAAACCGGGGTGGAGTCTGGAGACCATAGGCTTGTATTTGAATAGGAATTCGTCGTATAAGAGTTGCTGTCGGCGATTGGTTGTGCTCGCTGGGGAGGAAAATATGAAGGGATTTTCGGCTGGAGATAAGCTGAATGATAGCCAGAAAGGGTCTGGGAATAATTCAGCTGATTGCTAGACTGTGAACTACGAAAAAATCCGGAGTTGCTCCCAGAAGTGAGGTCTTGATTTCGGGCTTGGAGCATATATGAAGGGATTGAGGTGACTTGCTGTTGGGCAGGAAGCCGATTGTATTGTGCCGCATTATTTGCTAGTTGAGAACGAGGACCGAGATTCGTACTGGTGAAATTAAGATTAATAATCAGCTTGGCTATATTGACCGCAGCCTTAAAATTTACAAGAAACTAACGCTATTGACGAAGCCTGTTCAGGTGTGACTGCTTGTAAGGGCTGTGAATTTGACATGAAAGATCCAGCAGTCAGGTTCGAGGACTCTGCTTGTATAATTGGTTGGTTATTTATTTCTTTCCCTGAACCTAGTTGAAGGCCTGATATAGACAAAGGATCAGAAACAAGCGTTGAGGTCGTAGTTGCGGTGGAGGGATTTGTTGGTTCTGAGCCGGGTGGCGTGGAATTAATAGTATGTGTGGATCCATCGTACTGCTTGGACAAGTCGGACAAGATGCGTTGCAACTCATCAAAGTTACTCATTGAGGGATCAGACGGGTATGGAAACGAAGGAAGAATAAAGGACGTTCAGCCATCAACAATTAGAGTAAATCTTAAAAATTCCAGCCAAAACAGTGCAATCTCATCATCCATCATCCATCAATCAAGAGTTCAGAATTGGGTTGGAAGATACATGTGCACTCCAGCTAGCAAATTCCTCTCGTTGATCTAGATTCGTTTATGAATGTAACTAAGCCATTCAAACCGCCCAAAAGTACCAGACAATTCTTCCATCTAGGGTTCAAGCGTGCATGCTGCATGATGCTCGCAAAGGTTAGATAGAAACACAGCTGACTCTGACGAATTGAAGGCGATCCACCTGCGCAAACTGACCTACTATTGGATCTCAGGAAAAATGCAAAAGGCTGATTCTTGTATGCGACGCGATACTCAGCCATTGGTAGTCTTTGTCCCAGGATGTTGAAACAGGTGAAAGCAGTTCCTCCAGAAATCTTTAAATAGAAGCATCGTTGCTCTGTCCCGTCGACTACAGAAACAATGAAAGCCTCCGAAATCCCCTCTCAATATCCCGACACTGAGGCCCCCAAGGTTGTCGTGAAAGAGTACGATTACGTAGCCAAGGATTTCGGGGCCACTACAGTGATAGGTTTCAAGGAGGACGATCCAAACCGCGAGTTTTTTACACCCGAAGAAGAGAGGCGTCTGGTGCGGAAGATCGACTTCCATGTTCTAGCCTATATCACTCTACTCTATTTATTCTATGCCTTTGACCGCGGAAACATTGGTAAATCGATGCTTGCCTGCTTGCGTGGTAGCATGCACTGATGATTTCTGGGGATCGTAGGGACCGCCCGATTGACCGGGATTGAAGCCGATCTCCACACTTCCCCAAGCCAGTTCTCTTTGTGTTTGTCTATCTATTACATCAGTATGCGCCACCTGTCGACCCAATATCCTAGTCTCCGAATGCTCACATACTACATATAGGCTACATTTGTTGCGAAGTGCCCTCGAATCTCTTGCTCAAGAAGTTTAGCCCTTCAAGGTGGATCGCAATCATCATGGTTTCCTGGGGGCTATGCACAGTGCTGACTGCCACCGTACAGAACTTTGCTGGGTTGTTGACAGTCCGGCTTTTTCTTGGGATCACTGAGGCAGGGTATTGCCGTATGTTTCCTACTTGATTCACTCGAGCCCCTCTAACAAACGGTTTTTGGTCAGACTACATCCAGGCCTGATATTCTATCTGACCTTTTGGTACACGCGACACGAACAGAGTTTGAGATTTGCATTGTTCATGTCGGTGAGTGTCATTTCGAATGCCTTCGGTGGTCTCATATCCTATGGAATCGCCCATTTGGATGGGCATCAAGGCGTGGCGGCTTGGAGGTGGATATTCATCATGGAAGGGGTGCCTACCATCCTTCTTGGCATGGCCACTTGGTATTACATGGCGAATTCACCGGCTGATGCGTCTTGGCTAAGCGAGAGGGAGAAAGCATTGGTGGAGATTCGCTTGAGGAACGATTTCCGAGACAAATTGACCACCAGATTCGAGAAAGCTCAGTTCCAAGATGCACTAAAGGATCCGGTGGTCTGGATATGTATGCTCATCTACTTTACGCAGGTTACGACCTTGGCCTCCATTGCATTGTTGCTTCCAACGATTCTTCGGGATCTCGGGATCACGAACATGGCAGCGTTGCTACTCTCTGCGCCACCCTTCATCATTGCGGCGATGTTTGCCATGATGATGTCCTACGTATCGGATAAACGCCGTAAACGTTCAGTCCATGTCATCCTTCAACCACTGATCGGGATTTGCGGCATTCTCATGCTCATACTATTGAAGGATATTCGTGCGCTGTATGCTGGTGCCTGCCTCACCACTCTGGGTGCATTCTCGTACAATGCAATCATCATGAGCTGGCTCACAAATAACGTGGTGGGCGGAACAAAGACCGCCACTGCGGCTGCCATGACCACTACGGCTGGGAGTTTCGGAGGTAGGTGAATCCACCAGTTAGACCCACAAGATGCTGAGCAATTTTGCATAGGTATTGTTGCTGGTCAACTCTACCGTCATGATGAAGCTCCCCGCTATCTGCGGAGCCACTTGGTGAATCTAACGGCCCTTTTGCTGGTGAGTATAACCGCATGTATGTTACGCCTCTACCTAGCGTCTCGAAACAGGAAGCTTGATGAGTCTATGGTGACTACCAGCGAGTCCAAGAAGTCCGCTTTTCGCTTCACTCTCTGAATACTTCTGTATTCCCCCACTTTCGCCCGCCTTTTATACTCGATATGCATATCAACACGAGATGCCAGATGACTTTGATCCTTCCCCGCTTGGTCAGTGTTCCTCTGAGTTCGTTCGTCCAAATCAGCCATTTTGCTCTTCATGATTCTTACTGCTTCTTTTTAACTTACTCCGCAGTGCCACTATATTAAATTTATAGTAAATTATATGATTATACCTTACGGCCCAACAGAGCTTTATTGTGAGGATATTGAAGGTTTTGTAAATTTCGTAATTCCACCTAAATATTCACCTAAGTTAGGTGAACAACAAGAACATGTGTGCAAAGTTTGGGGCTGTTTGGACAACTTTAAGAATTTTCATGTTCTGGGTGCCTGGTATTTTGGTGAAAATATTCCAAGTAAATCCCAACAAGGAATATGGTCAGTATTCTCTAGGATTTGAAGGTGAAGATCTAAGTGACTAAGTTAGGTGAATATTTAGGTGGAAATACAAATTTTTTACAACACTCCCACTCAGCTAAATGTTCATACTGACTAGTCCTAATTTTGACCTAAGATATTCAAACTTGTCTCTAGCTAATGGTTTGGTAAATATGTTGGCAATCATTTCATCTGAAGAACAGTAAACTAAGCTAACTAAGTTATTCTCTATAGCTTCACATATGAAGTGATGTCTAATATCTATGTGCTTAGTTCTAGCATGAAAAGTTGGATTTCTACCTAGTTGAATACATCCTTGATTATCTTGAAATAAAGTAATAGGTGTTTTTTGACATAGGCCTAAATCTGTAAAAAGCTTTCTTAACCACATTGCTTCTTTTGTAGCTTCACAGGCTGCCATATACTCTGCCTCTGTGGTAAAAAGTGCTATGGTTGGTTGCTTTCTTGAATTCTATGAAATTGCTCCTTTACAGTAAAGAAAGGTGTATCTGGTGGTGGATCTTCTGTCTTCCAAATTTTGTCCCCAATCAGCACCAGAGTATCCCCCAAGATCCTGTTCTGAATCCTTATATGTGTATCTTAAGCAGATATCAGCAGCTCCTTTTAGGTATCTAAAAATCTGCTTAACTGCTGCAATATGATCAGATCCATAGTTCTGATTATTTTGGCTGATAACTCCCACTCATTATGAGATAACTGGACGTGTTCCAAGCATGAAATACATCAGACTGCTGACCATACATTGATAAGGAAAGTAAGGGCTTTCAGATGGCACCAAGCTCTCTTGATTTGGTTGAGTTTTGACCAAGGTAAGGTTTGTCTCCATTGGGGTAGCTGTGGGCTTACAGTCTTCCATTTGGTACTTCTTTAGTATATCTTGAATATACTTGGATTGGCTTAGGGTGATAGTCTGGGTACTTCTGTCTATGGAGAACTTAATCCCTAAGTAGTAACTGAGTTCTCCTAGATTGGACATCTTGAACTCCTTAGATGGGCTGGATTTAGTCTCTTCCAAAGTTTCTAGGTTATTGGTGGCTATAACAAGATCATCCACATATAGTACTAATAGAACTGGATTTGCCCTATCTGGCTTATGGTATATACTATAGTCCGCACTACTCCTTTTGAAGCTCAAAGACTCCAAATAAGAATCTATCTTGCAATTCTAGGCTCTCAGTGATTGTTTGAGACCATATAGAGATTTTTTAAGCATGCAGACCAAATGGGGGTTATCTTGGCCAGCAAACCCATCAGGCTGGTCCATATATATGCTCTCATCAAGTTCTCCACTCAAAAATGCAATTTTTACAACCATTTGATGTATAAAAAACTTGCATTTGGCTGCAATAGCCAATATAATCAGATGGAATTAAACATGGCTGCTAGTGCAAAGGTCTCAGTATAGTCAAGTCCTTTTGTTTGAGAGTATCCTTTGGTCACAGGTCTTGCTTTGTATCTTTCAATTGAACCATCAGCCTAGTATTTTGTCCTAAAGTCCCATCTGCATCCAATTGATTTTTGGTTGATTGGTAGTTTGACTAAGTCCAAAGTTTGATTTTCCATCAGGGCCTGATATTCCTCAGTCATTGCAGATCTGCAAAACTTTGTCTGAGGGCTATTTAGGGCCTCTTTTACAGTCTGGGGTTCATCAATATGGACTGAATAGGCATGGCTTAGTTTGAACCCTCATTGATATAGTAATTTGGGCTATTTCTTGTCCAATTGGATCTCCAGGCATTCAATACTGGAATGATCACTTCTGGGATATTACTGGGCACTGCTTCAGGCTGAACCACAGTTGTAGAGTCCTCTGGAGTGAAGATATTCTCATGGTTTTACTCTGACTCAATCCTGACTATTGGTTAACTTGAGATCAAATTTTTGTCATCATCTGATGTCATTTTTTGTGAAAATTTTGAATTTTAATCAAAAAACACTTCCCTGGACTTGATCAGCTTCTTTGCTTTGGCATTGTAGAGTCTGTATGCCTTACTCTTGTTGCAGTAGCCCAAAAATATGCATTTTACACTTTTTGGCTAAAATCATGACTGATTTCCAGGCTGTTTCTTGGCATATGTTATACACCTAAATATTCTTAGATGTTCTGCACTTGGTCTGAACCCATACCATGCTTCATATAGAATAGAATCACAAAGTATTCTATTACAACTCCTATTTTAAGGTATATAGCAGTTGCAACTAATTCCACACAAATATTATAGAATAATTTTGATCATAGATCATAGATCTTGCCATATCAATTATTGATCTGATAGCATATTCTGCTACTCCATTTTGCTGTGGGGAGTATGGTACAGTAGTCTCTTGCTTTATCCCATAAATTTTGCAGAAGTGGATAAAGAGTCTTGAGGTATATTCTCCACCATTGTTAGAGTGTATTTTCTTGATTTTTTCACCAGTTTCTCTCTCCACCATGGCTTTAAACTCCCTGAACTTAGACAGAGCTTCTTTCTTTCTCTCCATGAAGTAAATCCACATGTATCTTGTATAATCATCAATACAAGTGATTAGACTTGTTCTGTTGGATAGTGCCACATTGAGCCATGTGTGCCAAATAGTGCCATTGCATGCCAGAAAGACATAGCAGACCTAAACTTGGCCATAGAGTGTGAAACATGACTCTTCAACCTCATGCAAAGCAGCTCCTGTGTTTCACCCATTGTGCTGGAGAAATCCATTTTTTGACCTTTCTTTTTGGATCAACATTGTTCAGGATGTGTGAGAGCACAGAAGGACTGAAAACATGCGTGTGATACTCAATACCCATGGCACTCTGAATACATCTCCTGTGGCTTGTATCATGTCACAAGAATGCATGGCACTATCTTGGTCCACTGGTACTCTCTGGCACTATAAGTGCTTTATATAGGTTTACTTTAGGGCTAATATTCAAATATAGTGCCTGATAGTATCAATGGACCAAGATAGTGCCATGCATTCTTGTGACATGATACAAGCTACACAAGCTAAATCTAGAGTGCCATGGGTAGTGAGTCCCCAATGTACATCTTCAATCTTTTTGTGCTCTTACACATCCTGCACAACATTGATCCAAAAAAAGGTCAAAAAATGGAGTTTCTCCAGCTCAATGGGTGAAACACAGGGGCCACTTTGCATGAAGATGCAGAGCAATGTTTCACACTCTGTGGCCAGGTATAGACTCACTTGGCCTCCTTGGCACACTATGGCATCATTTGGCACTCATGGCTTAATGTGGCACTATCCAATGGAACAAGTCTATTAAATACTTCATCCTGCTTAATGATAAATTTTGCATAGGTCCACACAGATCTGAGTGAATAAGATCTATTTTTTCTTAGTCTTGATTAACCCAGAGCTCTTGAATGGTTGTCAGGCTTGTTTCCCATATATGCAGGCTTTACAGTGCTCCAAATCAGCTGATCTTTGATCATTTTGCTCAAATAATCAAAATTGATGTGTCCAGATCTCCTGTGCCAAAGCATTGGTGTTTCTTCATTTCAGTTACTTATATTGGCTTCCAGATATGATGAAATATAAGCCAACTTGTATAGATTTTGATCTCTAATACCCTAAGCAATATGGGCACCATTTTGATCAGTGATCCTGCATCCAGAATTGTCAAAGCTGAAACTGAGCCCTTCTGCTGTGGCCTTGCTTACAGAAAGTAGGTTCTTGGCTATTTTGGTACATAGAGTACTTCTTTAAAGGTCAGTGTATGGCTTCCTTCACTGCTTCTAAGGTTTGCTTGAATAGTTCCTTTTCCCACTGCATCAAGTGTTTTGTTGTCACCCATGAAAAACTTCTTAATTGAAATTTCTTGATATTGGGTAAAAAGTTCTTTTTGGTGCTTAAAGTGTTGAGATGCTCCAGAGTCAATGTACCACATCTGAGAATCCTTGTTTGTGGTCATATTCAGTGCAGATATGAATAGTCTATCTTCAGTTGCTGCAGCATTTCCATATTCAGGCTTCTTTTGCTGATCATCTCTCTTTTTAAGACACCAGTCTGATGTATGTCCTTTCCTTGGGCAGTAGTTGCAAAACAGGTTGCTGTTGCCCTTGTAGGGTCTTGGATACCTCTTTTGTTAGCTATCATTGCTTATTAAAGCATTTTCTTCTTCCCTCTTATTGGCACTTGATTTTCTTAATTCTTCATCCAGGAGCCTTCCATATATGTAATTTTAGGTCAAATATTCAGTTCTGAACTCTAGGGCTGATACAAGGCCCTGAGACCTCTGTGTCAGGCTATTCAGGATGGTAACTATCACATCCTCATCAGTAGCTGGTATGCCCACAGATTCCATTTCATCTACCAGCAGGGTAATTCTGTTAATTAGATTTTTTATTTCTTCTCCAGGCTGCATCTTTATAGTAAAGAATTTTCATCTCAGATACATTGTCTTAACAGCTGAACATGACTGGTAGGTGTCTTCTAATGCCTTCCAGGCATTCTTTGCCATTTTTGCTCTTGAGCATTGAATTAGCAATTTGTCTTTAACATTGAGGCTAATGCAGCTAAAGGCACTTTGTTCTTTCTGCTGATACCTCAAGGCTTCCTCTCCCATGCTATTAGGAGGGCATTCTACTCCCATGACAATATACCAAAGGCCTCTTTCTTGCAGCAGCATCTTCATCTTTGCCTTCCACACTTGGTAGTTAGCTCCATTCAACTTTTCAGCAGAGGAAAGAATTCCAGTAATAGCAGTAGTAGACAATACAGAGAGTGTCAGCTTGGGGCTCATAACCTGTTGTAAGAGTCCTGGAGATATTGGAAGTGATTTGGGAGAACAAGTAGATTATGTGGTTTTCACTTGACAATTTATTGAATGTAAAAGTAGTATTTATACTTTTACATGGTCTTGGCTTAATAAGCACATAGACTAGGATAAGAAAGGTCCCAAGAGCATGTATGTAAAGTTTAGGGCTGTTTGGACAACTTTGAGAATTTTCATGTTCTGTGTACCTGGTATTTTGGTGAAAATATTCTAAGTAAGTCCCAACAAGGAGTTTGGTTAGTATTCTCTAGGATTTGAAGGTAATGATTTAAGTGACTAAGTTAGGTAAATATTTAGGTGGAATTACAAATTTTTACAACACTTTCAAACTGGTCAATATTTCTAAATTGCCAAAACCCACTAGCACTAAGCCACTCTAACATTATCTTGGAGTATTCAAGTATTTCAGGGAACACATACCACTCATCTGCTTATTAAGTGCCACTTTGAATGCACTATGCCATAGTCCTGATCTTCCCTTGGTCTGAAACAAGGCTCATGACTAAGCATTTGAGTACCTCTGCCAATTACTCCCACAAGCACCCACCTTATCCTACCCAGACTTCACTAAGACCTTTGTTGTTGCTACAGATGCAACTAATGTGTGGTTAGGAGCTGTCCTATACCAGGATGAATACCAAAATCTGCCTCACTGGATCTCTTTTCAAGCCAGTTCCCTACAACCTGACAAGGGAAACTACTCTGCCATCAAGAAGCAGCTGCTTGCCCTTTTTTTGCCTTGAATAAGTTTCACCAGTATCTATGGGGTAACACTTTTAACTTGCACACCAACCACCAAGCCCTAGTCTATATCCACAGTCAAAAGACTCTGACTCCAATGACTATCAACTGGCTTGATACTCTGCTTGATTATGAGTATACAGTTATTCATTGCCCATGAATTCTCAACATCCTGCCTAACTACCTTTCATGACTTTTCACAACCTCTCCTTGGGAGGGAGATGTAATTACCAACATAATCAGTGAGCTAACTACAACTCCCAAAATAATTCCTCAACCGGATTCAGTAACTTGGTAAATCCCACATGCTGATGAAAAGAAAACATTGATACAGTGGAGTTAGTTACTTGGCCACTTTGGAGCTGACACACTTATAAAGAAGCTATACTCTGATGGATCTCACTGGCTAGATATCAAAGCCAACAGCCTAGAATTTGTCAAGTCTTGCAGAGAATGTCAGCTTTGTAATATCAGCCGCCATGGACCACACCCTTTGAGTCCCATCCATGCAAGCCTTCCAATGGATTATATTGAAATTGATCTGGCTGGACCTTTCACCACTAGTGATGATAGTAATCCCTACCTCTTTATAATTGTGGATATCTGCACATGCTTTGTCTTCCTCAGAGCTATCCCAGACAAGTATGCTGCCACTATTGCCTAAGCACTAATCAGGCTCTTCTGCCTTTTTTGATCCCCTAAGGTCATGCAATTGGATAATGGAAAAAAATTGGTGAATCATGTGATCAAAGCACTTTGCCAGAATTGCACTATTCATCACCATCTTATCACTCTGTATAATCACAAAGCTAATGGACTTGCTGAAAGACATGTTCAGACCTCAGTGGACATCATCAGAAAATCTATCAAAGGTATCAAGAAGAATTGGGGCAAGTATATTCCCACTGTACAGTATGCTATCAACACCAAAGTTGCTGCTCTACATGGTTCAAAACCATTTTCTTTGATGTTTGGAAAAGATACAACCACTTTGGAGACTACCAGATCAGCAAAGTATAAATAAAGCATACGGAATCTTTTGGTTCAGTGTGTGTCTCAGCAAAATTAAGAACTCAACAATTACATTTTAGGTTCTACACAAGCTTAGCATATCTAGCACTCCCAAGAACACCAAGCCTAGCCTGCAAAGCAAACCAACCCCGTTGCCTTTATAGCCAAACCCAGCTATATACAAGACCAATATTAGACAAGAACCTCTCTACTTATATTTCCACCACCCTCTGACAATTCTAAGATTCTGCACTTAGTTGTCACTTAGGTTCAGTAAAGCTGTTCAAGAGCTTTATTACACTTTTCTCTAAGATATAACACCAAGGGTGGGTTGTTTCATGAATATTAAAAATTTTCACAAAAAATGACATTGGATGATAAGAAACATCTAAGCTCAATTCCTCCCACAGTTTGGATTGAGTCAGAGCAAAACCATGAAAATCTTTATCATCCAGAGAGCTCTATAACCATAATTCAACCTGAATTAGTGCCCAGGAGTATCAGTTGTAATCATTCCAGTATCACAAACCAGGAGATCTCCCTATGAAAAATAATTTGGTCCCATGGGTGAATCCAATCCAGATTGGCTGTCAGGATTCCACTTGGAGACTGTCATAATACCAGCAGCTTGGAATTAGTGGCCCACTTAACAATCCTATAACAGAATTACAATAGTGTTTGGCTAATTTTACTACCAAATAAAGTTAAAAAACTTGACAGGATTTATTAGGTGCAGTAGCAATAATTGCGTGGCATTGTTGTGGTCTTAATGGGCTCTACCACCACTTTAAATGGATCTAACTGGCCAGTACATCCAGCTGCCTTATATGGCAAGAAACTCAACAATGGTATCATTGCAAGTCTCCAATGGCATTATCATGGCAGTATTACAGCCTACAGCTAGTTGTATACAATGCTACTGTACCAATTTACCAGATGGTATTTCCTTTTTCTACCTCCTCTTGTGAAACTTATAAATTCCACTGTAGAATCACCCTGCTTTATTTGCTTACCCACTACTACCTTGGGTATTCCCCATATAGTTTGAATCAAAAAAAAAACTATGGCCTACTGCTTACTAGCCTCTACAAACATGCACACCTGCCACAATTGACATACTTCTATCACCTTCACCTTATGACTTTTTTATGTGATACTTGCAAAGTTGCCATCTACCTTGTACTGCTGTAATCATATACATCTTGCAAATATATGCTTAGTTGCTACCACTTTTGAGATGAATTCCTTCTAAATATCTGCAAAGAACTTTTTGGTATTTAGCCAATATATTCCTCTCCCTGCTGGGTTCTAGTCCCCCTTATAGGTGGGCTCTGGCTCTTGGTAGTGTGAATTCTGTATTGAATGGTGTAGAAGTTGGCTTGTGACTAAGAGAAACCCAGCATACTATGGTAGAGCTTTCCTAATAAAAATTAGTGGCTTGTTGCATCAAACACAACTTTGCATTACTTAACTGAATACCCACACATTGGGGTTGCTTAGCTTCTTAATTCCATAGGCATAGGTGTCTCCCTGTGCACATCTGTCCTCAGTTTTTTCCAACTCATCCTGGATGTCCTCCATGTACCAACTCATCACATCCATCACAGACTTGAAGGTAATATTCTTGATGAGATTGGCATATGGTAGTACTTGCAACTTGACTTGTCTTCCTATCTCCACACACATCCACTCCATAGGAAGCTTCAAAAAGGTGAAGCAAGGCCCAATATTCTCCACACACCATGCAACATGGAGTAGAGAAAGTATACCATTGTGGTGGTGTATAAGTCCAAGGGAGAGATACATCCAACACTTCTCAAGTGTTTTGTTTGTGGGGTGTTCACTGGGTGCAATAACCTCTGGCAAAAGCTTGCTAGGAATACTTGGGTTCTGTCTCTAATCTAATGTGATGGGGAATAAAGCCACAAGCTTGTCAATGGAAAACTACTAAGCTACAATCTCCAACTTAGTCGGTGTCTTAACAAAAGTATGTGCTGGGTTTGGCATTCTTTGAGATGAGAGTGAACTAAAGCTTCCAAAGTCAAAACAACTGTGAACTCCACCAGCAGGGACTTGATAAGAATGCAGCTGTGGTCAATAGTTAGAAAGACAGAAACGTTTCCTTGCCTGTACAAGAACAAGCTTAGGAAAGAATCAAATATAATAGAAGATACCTACTCTGAGTATTCCTCACAAGCAGTGCCTCTGAGGTCAATTGGCTATCAGCACAGTTTACTGGGAGTGTCCTGTGGTCTGGGGTTGGAAGTTCAGGCAGCAGCAGGTAGCAGTGATCACACTAATCACCAAGTTGGTATATTGATAAAAGGGATGATGATTCAAAGTTGATGGATTGCCTCCCTCATATACTTCTTTCACTGGCTAAGTGATTACTAATCATGCTGTTCCAGAAGGTTCCAAAGATCAATAGAAATTCTAATGACATCAGAGTGAGCTGAGAGTATTCCAAGTAGGTGCAGGAAGGTTCTAAGAGGCACAGCACATTCCACCAATCAGGAATCAGTACTCTGAAACCTGTGTAACATAGGGACACCATACATGGTGTGGAAACAGTAGGGATGGTGACACAGGTTGATCATGTGTCACAGGTACTAGTGCGGGTACTTGCCCAATATAGAAGCACACGCAGCTACTAATCTTACACAAAGTGAGGGATAACTTATGCAATGAGGTAAGCAGGTATGATAGTCAGCCGGCTTATGGCATAGTACTGATCAGTTAAGACAAATGGGATAAAGCTAAACTAAGTGTAGTAGAGAAATAGGGAAGTAGAAAATATAGGAATGAGCACATTGGTCAGTGGGTGTTGCTGTGACCCCACTACACTGTTACAGCAGAGATGTATGCTTTCAGCTTTATGTTTGTAGTACAGCCACTCAAATCCTGTCACAAAGTCCTTGCACAACAGCTGTAGATGTGTCAAGTTGGTATTGGTGATCTGTTTCTGAATAAATATTCCTACAATGTCCACATATGGCTCCCAATGCTTGCGATGTATTCTTGGTATGAATGGCTTCAGAACAACACTTGAATAAGTACATATCCAGTTCATCCAGTCTGTGCATTTGTATGGTTGCATAT